>PVHX01016754.1:0-42274 GCA_004024805.1 Geosciurus inauris
TGGGCTGAACCTCTGAAACCATGAGCCAAAAGCATCTTTTGATCCTTTAATTTTTTCTTGTCAGCACTTTTTGTACATTAATGCAAAAGCCGACTAACAGTAATATAGATAGACAATAGACAGATAGGTAGAGATAGATGATGAGGAATTGGTTCATACCATGGTTTATGGAGGCCCAGAAGGACCATGACCTTCTGTCTCTAAACTGGAGACCAAGGAAAGGAATTGGCATAATTCAGTCTAAGCCAAAAGTTCCAGGAAACAGGGAGTCAATAATGTAAATCCTAGTCAAGTGCAAGTGAAAAAGAGATGAGAAAACTCACCTCAAGAACTGAAGTAAGAAAAATACTTCATTCTTCCTGTCTCAGCCTTTTGTGCTGTTCAAGTCCTCGAGGAATTTGATGAAGCTTACTCCTACTGGAAAAAGCCATCAACTTTCTTGAGCCAATTGGTTCAATTTTTTATCACTTCTGGAAACACTATTGCAGACACAACCAGAAGCAATGTGTAAGGGAGCACCTAACCCTTGCTCAAGTCCAATTGATACATAAAAGTAAAATTAATCATCTCAAGGACAACCATCTTTATCCAACTTGTAAAATGTGTATGTGCAAATGTGAATCCAAGTCTAGTTATATAATTTGGAAGTTCCAGTGCAAACTAAAATTTTGAGACCCTTCTAAAACTCAGAATACATTAGGAAAATGTGTTATTAAGTTTAGTATAAGTAAGACTTTTATTTTGTTTTAATTTATTTTTATGTGGTGCTGAGAATCAAACCCAGTGATTCACACATGCGAGGCAAGCACTCTACCACTGAGCCACAATCCCAGCCCAAGTAAGACTTTTAAAAAGTATTCAATGGTCACACTTTCTCAGCTTACATTGGGAATTTTTTTTAGCTATTTTATATACTAAGTAAAGAAAATTTTAAATTTTAAATTACTACCAAAGATTTTGTTATTCATTCATATACCCTGCAATGTCAATTTTAAATACAGGAGCTGATTGCAACAATGGTAGTAATATTGCAATTTTATCAACTGTGTTTATTTCATCAATTGTGTGCACATTCTATCCACACTCTGCATTTTACTTACTAATGAGTAAGGAAGAACCAGATGAAAATAAACTATAAGCTTCCATTTTCCCTTCCCTCCTACTTTATTGTTTTTGATGTTAAATGTCTGACTAATACAGGGAAATGAAGAGAGTAAAAGAGGATAATTTTCTTCAGTCATCTGTGTTTCTTAGAAGTCCATTACCTTCTTTCTTTGTCAAAAGTATGTTCTAGTTCCAAAGAAAAATTTGTTTTCCGAAAGCTTGTGACACCTGGCTTACTCAGACAGAGTTAGCTTTCCTGATACTGGCTGAGTCTGCCTAAAGGCCTATCGATGGATCTTGGACCCTCCACAGTTCTGTATTCATGGTATATCCCAAATGTTGTGGACACACATATTGCACATATCTCTTCAGTTTACACTGTATTCAGTGTTTCTTTTCAGTTTACAGTGAGTTCAATTATGAAACACAAGTACAAAGATTGACTTTATAATTTCAGGGGCATTACAGTAGAGTATAAAATCTAATACGGAAATCTTTCTGAATACAATGGCGCAGAATTAAGTCCTAAATACAAGACTTCAAACATAAATGGTTACCATGCTTACATGGTAGTGTCCATAATCTTGCTTTTTCAATTCTAATGGGAACATTCTCTCACAAGTAAGGAGTATCAAGAAATTACCACTGGATTTCACTGAGTTAATAAACTTAAGGGAAAAATAGAATATATAGTTTGCAAATATTTTCTAACATAAATGGTGTTAAACACTTCATATTTGGAGAAAAATTCTAAAACTGAAGTGACTTTGAATCTAAATGTTCCTTTAACATTGCAATATTTATACAAAACTTACTAGTATAGAGAACGTGACTATCATCTCACATTTTCAGTGTGCAAAAATAAATTGTGTTCTGATCTTAAATTCATTTTTATATGCCATTTCCAATAATGTGAAGCATTTGAAAAATGCCTTGTCAGAATTTATTGGATTTCTATAGCGGATCTAGAGGGCAAATGTTTCTGAGATAGGGAAACAATCTATATCTCCTGATTTTTTTCTTTAATTCTCAGATTTCCTTCTTCTGGTCTAAGATTTAATCATTTTCCCACTCAGGACTGCTGATGTTCTCATCCTTTTTGCTTACCCAAGACCATTTTGGTCTATGGTCTCTGTGCCTCATCCTTGCCACCTCCAGCTGTACCAAACACATTCTAAAGCACCCTTTCCGCTGGGTTGACTGGAAAGTTTATAATCATATCTGAGATATCTTTGGTATCTACTCCATGTAGACATTCCTTCTACTATGCTGACCCAAGAAATAAAACTATTCCACAAACATACTCTTGAGTATGAGGAGCACACACTTTGCTGTCAAATGCCCTAGTTGTTAGGATTTTCCAACAGTCTTCCAATTAATAGAGATCCTAGCCTTTCCCCAGGACTTTTTTTTCCCTATTTCTATCTAGATTTTGATAAAAGTCAACTTATATAACCATGGTTCTTGTACATCTTTTACCTTAAGTCAAAATTTAGACTTAAAAAAAAGCCAGATTGAGTATTTCTTTCCATTTTTCTGTGCCATCTCTTATTTTCTCATTTCCTAAGGCCATGAATTTTTCCACATGCATTAGGGAAAAATGTATAGACTAAAATGTACAGTGAATTGCAAGAATGCAGCAACTTTCTAAAAATATTTATATATACAGTAATTGCTTTGGGGCATAATTCTCTGAACACGAAGAAATGGAAAAAATGATAGCAATCCTTTGTTTTCTTTCATTATTTTAAAAAAGAATCAGATACAAGAGGAAGATAGCCAGTAAAAATTTAAAAGTGTTGATCTTGATTTCAGAAAAATAATTTATAAAAGGTTATCCAGAGACATTTTTTATTTTATTCAAATAAAAATGTAGTCTGACTGATAATATGAAACATATATTGGAGAATATAGTACGCAGTTATTTTCTAAATACACATATTTCAAAGTTAAAAGTATTTCATCAGATCTTCTGCTTCACATACTTATATTTTAACACGAGCTATGCAATGTCCCTCCTTAATCCCTGTCATTTCTTTTATTCTCCATATCTCATATATAAAGGCAAAACCCAATTCAGATTCTGCTCTCAAGAAATTTTCTTTGATACTATCATCCTGATAATTACTGACCACTATCCAAAATCCAGATCCTCAATGCTATCATTTACTTACTTAGTCATTCTCTTAGTACTTCAACTACAACTAATAAGCTTAAGGGAGATTGTGTAAATTAGGTAAATAATGGCCTTAATACCTGCCTTTCAAATTTGCATCATTTATTGTTCACTTTGCCCATCATATCAAATAGCTCAATACTCATTTTAATTTAATATTACATATTTTAGTATCATATTTATTGTAGAATTATTCAATATCATGCATAACTTTCAATAGAAAAGTTAATTACAATTTAATACATATACCACATATAATTTGTGCTGTGTCTTCTGTTTCCCCAGTAGCCACTCTGGTAGCACTGTGTTTAAATCAAGTAAGAACCTCCAGCAGAAATTCAGATTTCAAGTGCTAAGAAAGCAAAACCAGTCAGGCATCTCAGCAATGAACCAGTGCCCCTGGTAATTATTTTAACAGCTTCCAGACCATCATACATCATATGCTCCAAACACTTTACTCTTCTAAAATACACAATGTATTTTGGATCCAATTTATTCCTGGTGTCCCCAAAGTTCTTGAATTAGTTCCTTATTTTCATGTTTTTGAACTATGAACATTATATTTACCAGGTTTCTTTGTTATTTCTTTCTGTCTCTGATCTGTCTCTATGATTGTGCCCTCTGAGCTGTGTTATAAAAACTATTCATTCCTCAAGGTAACAGCTTACTCACAAAATTTTGGCAACTCCTAATTTCTTATTAAATGGATTATATAAAACAAGGTCACTTATGTCACAGAACTGCCCTTGCCGACCTGATCCTTGATCTTTCATATACAAATTCTTGGAGTTTATTATAGGATTCATTTTAGAGAACTTGAGGAAAAAGGACAAAAATGAAAGAAGCAATGGGTTTGGTGTGAATGTAGAATACTCATTGTGGTATCCTTTCTCTTTTCATTAAATGAGAAGAGAGATCACAGAAGGCAGAATTATTGGGCTACTACAAGTTTAGGTTTGTATTGGTTTGTGTAGCCAACTTCTTAAGATATGTAGAAATGAGAGAAGATATTTTAGAGAAGAAATCGAAGTTATGGTGATGCAAATTATGTTTGAAAATGAATTTGCAGGGAAGAATTAAGCAATGGTATTTGAAGGACTGAATATCGCTTGTGTGTGCTTCACAACATGATTTGAAATCTGATTTTATCCTCAAATGATGGCTACAAATGTTATACTTTTCCTAACTGTCTGGCATGACATTTTTCTGTGGATAGATAAAATCATATCATAATCTGATGGACAATAAAGATGGCATGATATTTTCTTTTTTTTAAATAAATTTTTAGTTGTAGATGGACACATTATCTTTATTTTATTTATATTTATGTGGTGCTGAGGATCGAACCCAGTGCCTCACGCATGCAAGGCAGGTGCTCTACCACTGAGCCACAATCCCAGCCCTGGCATGATATTTTCTAAGTGAAACTTAGAAAATCATCATAGATGATTACACACTATCATGAAATATCTGCTGTGAATTTTATTCTATTTATTTTATCACAACCTCTTAAATATTCATACATTATTTCAGATAAAAATTATAATACAAAGGACCTTAAGATATGAAGACTTTAAAATTGAAAATTGTAATATCTGATATTCTGCGCAATATGTATTTCTTTAGAGTAACCAAAATCTGAGATTTTTAAGGACAGGAACCTCATTTTAAGTTAATGGTGAACATGTGACACAGTTCCGGCCAGTTAGACATAAATGTAATTCATCAGAAACCATTTGTATTCCCAAATGAAAGAAAAATTCCTTAAGAGGAGGATGCTTTCAAATTGTTTTTTTTTTTTTTTTTTGCTCAAAAAATGGATGTATTTCCAGAGCTGCAGTAGTCATGAGGAGGAGGCTGTTTACTGCAAGATAAGTTTGAACTACTCCATAACCATTCAACTGCTTCCACAAATGCTATGTTAATATGATTGAATGAACAGCTGAATTCTATACTCAGTCACATATTCTGTTGTCCTAACATATTTAAATACTAGATGCATTTTAATCCATGATATATTTGAAAATTATCCCAGAATAGATGTAATAGGCTGATTTATATAGCCATATAAAAGCTCTATGTATAACTCTCCATTATTTTCATATTGATTTAAAGTGTGTCAATTATTACTTTATAAATTCCATATTTATAAGAAATACCTTGTGATTCTTTGTTATTTTAAATTTATTTCCAAATGATCTGGATTGTTGAATTGCTCTAAGTACACTGGATTAATCAATTAAGTTCTCAAATTTTTTGCATATTTGTAATTTGAAATTTTTTTAGAGAATTTATTTCATTTCAAAAAATATGATATTGGTATGGAATTTTTAAAAGACTTATCATGAGAATTGGCTCACATGGTTTTGAAGGCTAAGAATTCCCACATTATGAAGACTGAATCTGGTAGACCCAAGAAGGGAAGGGGAGTGGTGTGATACAGTTGAAGTCTGAAAGTCCGAGACCTAGGCCCTCTCATGGCCAAGACAGGAGAACATGGATGTGCGAGCAGGAGAAGAGGATCCACCTTTATTTCACCCAATGGATTGATGATGCCCACTTGCATTGGTGAGGTGATCTTTATTCAAGTGAATTATCTAAATGCTAATCTTTTCCAGAAAGGCTAAGTAAGGTTTTCCACCCTCAAAGGCATACCCAGAAGCAAAGTTTAATCAGCTGACGAAGCAACCCTTAGTCCACTCAAGGTGACACATTAAAGTAACCAGAAGTACCATTACAGAATGTTTAAATAAAATAATGAATAAATACATAATAATAAAAGGGAATGAACTACTCACAGACACAGAACATGAATCAATGTAGAAGTAATTATATATGATTAATTACGTCAAGCTGGGCATGGTGGCACAAGCTTGTAATCTCAGCACTTTGGGAGGCTGAGACAGGAAAATCGCGAGTTCAAAGCCAGCCTCAGGAATGGTGAAGTGCTAAGCAAATTACAGAGACCCTGTCTCTACATAAAACAAAAAATAGGGCTGGGGATGTGGCTCAGTGGTCGAGTACCCCTGAGTTCAATTCCCTGTACCAAAAAAAAATTATGTCAAAACTATATATTTTGTCTTCCAAAATAATAAAATATGTGAAGACTAACCTATAGAGACATCAGTGTTTACTCTTTCAAGGGAGAATAAGGAATATAGTTCAAAGGGCATGAGGAATTTTGGGCACTTTGAAAATGTTCTGTATTTGGATTGAATATATATAATATGTAAGCCTCAATTACTGATTTCACGTGACTTTGTTAACTATAATAAGCTGTTGGGGGGAACCATAATAGAAGCGATCCTCAATTAATATTAAGTAGGTGTTGCACATGCAATATTCCAGATAAACTATTTTCATTCCATTAAAGTATAAGCATCCTGAACTCTTCTACCTACACTCTTTATAAATAGATCACTTTCAGCTCTAGCATTATTAAGCTTCATGAGATCATATTCTATTCTTCACCATGCTTCTGAAGCAATTAGTTGCTAACTTTTATGAGTATGTATTCACTCAGTATATTTCTACCATTCTACTTCAAATGCTTCCAAGCTAATTTTACAGCTTTTACTAGAATCAGGTCTACAGGATGAGATAAGACTAGTGAGGATTTTAATTTTACTATTTCCCAAGTAGACTTGAATATTTATGTATTCAAAATAAATATAGATATACTAATTTTATGACTATAGGAAAATAATAATGGTCAAACACAGTAATGTGAACCATTTCCTCTATATTCTTTCTTTTGGATTCGTGGGTGGCTTTCTCTTTAGAAACAGCTCACTCAAAATTGGTGATTGCTGAGAGTAAGTCTAAGGCTATTGAGACAGCATATTGAGACTCAATGAACAAAAGCCTTTGACTATTTAATAACATATTCATTTAATATGTGGTTTAGTCAGCTTTTTCGTTTCTGTGACTAAAAGACCTGCATAGAACTATAGAGGAGAAAAAGTTTATTTGAGGGCAAACAGTTTCAGAGGTCTGAGTCTATGGACAGTAGCTCCATTTGTTGGGGCTTGAGGCGAGGCAGAACATCACGCAGGAGAGTATGGCAGAGGGAAACAGTTCACCAGTTCACATGATGATCAGTAAGCAGGGAGAGAGGGAGGGGGCGGGAGATGTCCACATGTCAGATACAAATACATACCCCAAAGGCATGGCTCCAATGACCCTCTCCTCCAGCCACAACCCACTTGCCTTCAGTTACTACTCAGTTAATTCCATCATGTGTAAGATGTCATAACCCAGTCATTTCTTCTCTGAACCTTCTTGCAATGTCCCACACATGAGATTTTGGGGGACACTTTGAATCCAAAACAATACAGATATTGATTTAGCACCTATGTTGGCTCCAGAAAATGGTGGATTGACCAGTTTTTCTCAGTTGTAATGAATTGGGAAAGTATAGTCGGAGATCATAAAGCAGGATTCTATTTTGAGACTCTCAGGCTAACAGCAATAGCCTTTGGTGTATACAAGGTATGTTTCAGCTTTATTCTATTCTTTCACACTCAGATGTCTACAGTTAAAAAAATGTATGAATGGACTGCATATAACATAAAAGAGAGCTACTGGCCTGTGTTTAACCAGAGAATGATACTTTTTAATTAATATTTACATTTATTATTTCTATCAAGACTATAAATAGAATTTGGTCCATAGTCTGTCAGTTTGAAAGCTATTATTCTGCTACAATTAGAAGTCAGAACAATTTTGAAAGGAATATACAATGCAAATAAAGTCCTTGATGGTTAGCATATGATATTACTTTGAGGAAAAGGAGATGAGATTTCCAAGGTTTTGCCAGAATCCCCTTGGTGATGGCACTTCAGTTTCATCTCTGGAAGTCCCTATAGGTTTGCATGAACCTGGAATGCAAAGTTGCTTCCCTGTCAACCAGTTCCCACCCAGTGGTGAAGCCCAAAGAAAAGCCTAGAGAAAATGAAGCTGTTGACCCAAAGTTCATGAACAGGAACCTCTGGAATCTAGGACTCTCAGCTATAGCTAGGGAAGAGTGGGGTTGGGGATTGATAGTTATACAGACTCAGCATCATACAGAAGCTCTTCCTAAGTATGGCAATGGCTATAATTTCTGTATTAATTCATGAGTGGGCTATTTAAAAACACCTTTATGATATAAAAACATGACTTGTGAGAGCGTAGGGCCAATGCTGGTTGATCTATTCTTAGTTGCAGGAATCAACTTCATGGTCCACTAACTTCTCTGGGTGACAGCTTGAACTTTGATAAAACACCTCCAAGGTGTTGTGACAGAAGGTGATTTGGTGCTACAGGAATTTTGGAGAAACTATGAATAAAATATAAGTATTAATTGTTTGGAACATATTAATATAAAATTATCTGCTACTATAGCCATCAAAAGAAAGCAACTTGAAGAATAACCAGCTTGGAAGTTTCATAGCAATGAAGTAACAGTGGAAGATTATTTGTAGTTAAGATGTTCCTCCTTCCCTTTTGTTCTTGTAGGGCGGGATTGGTTGCTTTAATCAAGTACTAATTTCTTACCCTTTCTTGTACATAAAAGAAATATTTAAAGAAAGTAATCACCAACTAACATTTGAGGGAAAAATTAAAGTTGATTGTAAGTTACAAAATAAACAGATACTTCAATTTTTTAAAAATTATATACAACACATTGTGTTAATACTGTCTTCCACCACATGTCCCAACATAATTATATTAAGCAACTGGTGCTCTTTGGTCCTATGGTGTCTCCATTTTAAAAGTATACACTTTTTATTTTTATTAAATAGTGCATTTAATGTTTTCATTATTATGAACTAACCTATACATCATCTCTTTACACATTGCAAAAAATCTGTGATCTAGTAAGAGGCCAAAGGAAGAAAAAGTGAGAGCGATTTTTATGTACAATTCCCAATTCTGTAACTTCTGTTTACCTGATAACTGACTGCAATATATGCAGCTCTGCATCCATTGCTCCACTGAATATACTATTTCCCATGGAATGAATAGCTTTTTAAAATTGGAATATATTGTCCCCATGAATTCTTTGATTGTTGGTGCTTTCTGGTGCAAATAAAAATAAAAATAACTTTCACTTTGAAATTTGCAACTATTTGTCATTTGGCTTTGATTCATCCTCCAAAACCAATTGTGTGTGTGTGTGTGTGGTGGTGGTGGGGTTAGTTTTTTATTTATTTATTTATTTTTTTAAGATCATTGTAGGTGTGCATAACATTGAAGTTCATATGCACATATTTACGTAAGCATGGACTATAATTTGTTCCAATCCATTCCCAGTACTTCCCCATGTCCTCCCATTCTCCCTTTTACTTGTTTTCTTTCTTCTGGTGATATTTCTTCTATTGATTTATAGTTTTTTAGTGCATTATGGAAATATACAAATGTGAAATTCACAGTGGTATATTTATATATGTGCAGAGAAAGTTTGGCAGAATTATTCCACCCTTTCCCTCTCCCTCCTCCCTCCCGAACAATCCTCTTACTCTACTCAACTGGTATCTCTTGTAATTTCATGGAATCCCTCCACCTTATTTTTCTTTTTTCTCCTTAATTCTGTTTATCTTCTGCATATGCAAGAAAATATTTGACCCTTGATTTTCTGAGTCTAGCTTATTTCACTTAGAATGATGCTCTCCAATTCCATCTATTTACCAGAAAATGCCATAACTTCATTCTACTTTGTGGCTAATTAAAAATACATTTGTATGTTGTGGCTGAGCAAAAATATGTTTTCTTTATACATTCTTTATCCACCTACACTGGTTCCACAGTTTAGCTATTGTGAATTATGCTGCTATAAATACTGATATGAGTACACGATGATTTTAGATCTTTTGGATATTTTTCAAGGAGTGAGTTTGCTGGACCATATGGTGGTCCCATTTCTACTTTTTTGTTGGATCTTCATATTGCTTTCCAGGGTGTACTAATTATCAGTCCTAAAAGAGTATAAGCTGTATTTTTCCCCCCACATCCTTGTCAATGTTTGTTATTATTTGTGTTCTTGATAATTACCATTCAAATGGAGTGAGATGGAATCATAGTGGAGTTTTTATTTGCATTTCTTTGATTGCTAGAGATGTTGAACTTCTTCATATAATTTTTGTCTGTTTGTATTTCTTCTTTTGAGAATTGTCTGTTTAATTATTTTGTGCATTTATTGGAACACTTGTTTTTTGGTGTTAGATTTTTTGAGTTCTTCATACATTCTGGATATTAAGCCCCTGACTGAGGAGCAAGTGGAAAATATCTCCCATTCTGTAGGCTCTTTCTTCATACCCTTATTTCCTTGCTGTGCAGAAGCTTTCTGATCTGATGCCATCTCACTTACTGATTTTGGTTTTGTTTCTTGAGCTATAGTTGTCATCATAAGGAAGTTGATGTCTGTGCCAATATGTTGGATTGTGGAGCTTGCATTTTCTACTAGCAGTTGAGGAATTTCTGGTTTAATTATTAGGTCTTCGATCCACTTTGAATTGACTTTTGAGCAGGGTGAGAGATAGAGGTCAAATATATTTCTTTTACACATGGATAGCCAATTTTCCTAGAAGCATTTATTGAAAAATCTATATTTTCTATACCCTATGTTTTTGGCACCTTGAGTATCAGATGACTGTATCTATATGGGCTTCAGTGTCTTCTCTTTATTCCATTGATCTTTATGTCTATTTTGTTGCTAATTCCTAGGAGAACATCATACTAAACAAAGAAAAACTGAAATCATTTTCTCTAAAAACAGGGGGAAAAAAAGAATGTCCACTATCACCAACTCTAGTCTCTATTTATGTCATAATACTATAATTAGAAAATCCAATAAACTGTACCAGAACATTTCTAGATCTGGTAAACAAATTAAATAAAGTAGCAGGATTCAAGATCAATGTAAACAATCGATCACTTTTTTATACTTCAATAATCCATATGCTGAAAAAGAAATTAGGAAAACTCTCTATTCACAATAACCTAAAAAAATAAATAAGTATTTAGCCCAGCATAATGGAGCATGCCTTTTATCCCAGTGGCTTGTGAGGCTGAGGTAAGTAAATCACAAGTTCAAAGCCAATCTCAGCAACTTATTGAGACTCTGACTCAAATAAAACATAAAAAGGGCTTGAGATGTGGCTCAAAGGTTAAGAAGATTCAATGCCTCCCTTATCCAAAAAGAAAAAGAAAAAAAAAAGAATTACAAAAAAAAAACAAAACCCAAAACACAAAACTTTAACCATGGAAATGAAAGACTTCTACAATTAAAACTATAGAACATTGAAAAAAGAAATTAAAGAATTTAGAAGATAGAAATACCTCCCATGTTCTTGGATAGACATAATTAATATTATCAAAATGGCCATATTACCAAAAGCAATATACAAGTTAAATGCAATACTCATCAATATACCAATGATATTCTTGACAGAACTGGAAAAAAAGTTCTCAAATTCTAAAATTTATTTACAGGATGACTGTCATGGTATAGTGGAAACAATCTTGATTAAGAAGCGTGATGCAAGAGGCAGCTCAGTATCTGATCTCAAATTATACTACAGAGCTGTAGTCACTAAAACAACATATCTGTACCAAAATAGACCAACTTCTAATTTTTTATATGCTAGGTTTTCTGTTATAGTTCTTCTGTTTCACTATTTAAATTTAGGAATTTTGATCACTTTTGCCAAATTCTATCAATATTTTTTGAAAATATTCACACTTTTGTCCAGAGGACAGCTTCATCTCAGTCTGCTAACAATTGAATTGCCACACTTCCACATATATTTCTTCTGTCTCTACGTAGAGAAATACTGTAAAATTTCATTCTTATGCTACAAATAACAAACCAAACTATGATTTCATCTACATTGCCTGATGATTTTATTGCCCAATTATATCAATATTTTTGTTAAAGAATCATATCAATTTTAGCTTCTTACCTTAAAAACCCACATCTACAAAACTAAATTTGATATGCATAATTTTAAGTCAATGGTTTATTATCTCACATGAATTTTTATTCTTACACTTGTTTGTTACTATACTTGATATAATATTACTTAATAACTCAAGACTTCCATATCTCATATTTATTTTTACTTAGTAGTAATGAAAGTACTAATGATATAGTTTACTTTTAATTCTCTAATCTTTAGATTCAATGTCTAAGAATTAAAGTCAATTGATTTATTTTTTCCAGATTTGAAAATACTGGCATAAGGGAAAACCAAGGTAAGAAAAATCAGGTCATTAAAATAATGAATAATGGGCTGGGGCTGTAGCTCATTTGGTAGAGCACTTACTTGCCTTTCATGTATGAAGCACTGAATTTGATCCTCAGCACCACATAAAAATAAATAAACAAACAATAAATATATAAATATTTAAAAAACTAAGAATTACACCAGTTGTGAAATATCCATCATTCTTTTGTTCAAAGAAAGCCCATGAAACCTCTTGGACTTAAAGCAAACCTGTCACTCCTGACTTTCAAGAAATATAATTATGGTTTCTTACCAATTGTCCTATTCACTTGTCTTAGCAGTCAAATTTGAATGCAAAAAATTACCTATTGAAAGATTCATAAATGCAGAAACATCTGAAATCAGACAACCTTGACAAATGCCTTTGTGTAAATGCCTGATTGAAATAAATTAATCCTTTTGCAATATTTCTGTATCTTTTTTACTACATACCAATTCTCTGTAACATAAAGATAGCAACATTTAATGCTTTACTGCTTAACAGTCATTTCTTAAATTGGAAATTAAGTTCTGGATATATTCCAGAACCTCATTTCTATGGCCCCTACACTGAAAGAGATCCTCTAGTTATTGGATTCACTTAGTTGATGGAAAATTATATGGACCTTGGGAGATGTTAGTAGATGAAGTTAAAAGGAAAATCAATCAGAAAATGTATAGCTAAGCAAAATTATGATTTTGAGAGGAGAACCATAAACTAGTTATGAAGCCTCAGTAAAGAATGATTTCTGTTTATTTTGAACCATATTTTGACACCAGTGCACTGAAGACAAGGGAACTGATCCTTTAAGCACATAAAAACATTCAATGTTTGGAGGCATCATAAGACAATGATATTATTTATAAATATTAGGGGTGGTTAGGCAAATAAAAATAATCTCTATACAGTTATTAAGAGTATATATACTGATTTAAAATACTTTTTAATATATATGTATTCAAATAAAGTAAATTTATAGAACAAATATGTAAGATGATTATCAGCATCATTCTTTGAGTAAAAGCAAATTGAAGTTAACAATAGATAAGCTTTTATGCCCAAGAATGTGCAAGAAATTCTCTCTAAATAGAATTTTTGTGGAATTATTAATTTGTTTAATCACTTTGTGCAATAATTTCACCATTATTTAGAAATATAATGCAGTAAATATAATGCAGTAACCAAACTTAAAATGCAGTAATTTCACTCAAATTTTACTCAGTAATTTCTGAAGAACAGGAAGGAGATCTATCCACTTTCTTTTTGAGGTGTCACTCAGCTATCCGTGCTTCTCCCAGCCCATAGCTACCACTGCCTCATCCTGAGTGATATGCCTGTTACTGACCTCAGAGAGGGTAGGAGCCTAGAGCATGAAAATATGTTTCTTGGGAACATATTTCATGAAGGAAATTAGAGAGTGTGATTATTGGATATAACTTTTGTCCATTCCTCTTCATTCTTTGTGTAATCTATTAAATAGTTTTCTTTTTTCATCTTTTTAAATATATGTTGTTTGCACAGAATGAATTTGGATGATGAAGTCTTTCTACTATTGAAAGAAACTCTGGTTACTGATGTTAGACTAAAACTTACTCTGAGATAGCAACAAGGCTGATTTTTATGTTTTTTCCCTCTCTGAATATATAATCTAAAGGTGTTTTGTTCTTTTTTACTTTGATAGTTGAGACACAAATAAAAGAGATGTTGCCTAGACTACAGACAGATTCTAGTCTATCTGATCCAAAAAAAAATTTTTTGCAAATATATGTCATTTTTGAGGAAAGGAAAATTTAAATGATGATTTCTGGCATCAGTCATATTTGTCTTTCAGTTTCTAAATACAACTACACATTTTTTTCAGTAAAAAATATCTACTTTTCAGAAGTAAAGGTTTATCTCATATTTAGCTCTAATAAAAATTGTTTTGCTTAATTGCCTGGAGCTTTTAAATTTTAAGAAAAACATTGCCATTTATGCTGTGCTCTTTGTCTTAAAATTATTCAAAATCAACTGAGTATTTTGGTAATAGATTTATTATGTTAGACAATGAAACACATGGGTTAACCTTTTAAAATGTCAAATGCTTGTGCTTAATTGAACTTGTTTCTTTCAAGATGTTAGCATGTAATACCAATAAATGGAAAATATAATTTTGACCTTCAAGTGGACAAATTAGTATTTAAAATAAATCTATACATGATACGAGGGTTTTATTTTTTTGGGGGTGAACAATTTGTTGAAGATTAAATAATAGTGTGGAAAGGATAAATAAAACAGGTAAATCGTTTTGCAAATTGACTTTAAAATAGAAAATTATTTACTACTTTTCTGTACCCTGTCATATTAATGGATGAAAAAAAGTTTGAGAAATATATCATTTAAAAATATTCACTGAGGGGCTGGGATTGTGGCTCAGTGGTAGAGCACCTGACTCGCATGTGTGAGGCACTGGGTTCGATCCTCAGCACCACATAAAAATAAATAAAATAAAGATATCATGTCCATCTACAACTAAAAATATATATATATTTAAAAAAATATTAACTGATTTGTTAAAAATCAACAGTCATGTGACATATATTATTATCATTAACTGAGTACTTTACAATTCCAAAGTGTTTTTCTCTTTACAGTTTCATGAGGGAGTTATTCAGGAAATTCAGGAATTCAAAATATAAATAACTTAGTTAAGATTCATAGCTAGAAAAATCATAGAACTGAGTCATACTCATAAGTCTTATCAACACAGAATTGTGAATTGTAGCACAATATTTCAAGATCTTAGATCTCTAACAGTAATGTATACATATTCTAAGTACATACAAATATTGCATTCATTGAATTGATTATGTATATGAGTTTGTGTATATAAATATAATTTTTAGAAATAATTTAAAAAATCTTATTTAATAAAATATACTTTAATAAATAACAAAATTTGGTAAACCTAGAAAGTGAAAAATCATTCCCAAATATATGTATCCCACAACTTAAAAAATAAACTCGTTGGGTTTTGTCATTATACCATACCTTTGAACTCCATATCAATAACATTGTGCTGAGCAGAAATAAAATTTTGTTCTTTCTTGTTCTTTATTTTTTCTCTCTCTTCTTTTCCTTCTATGTAGAACTAAAGTCTAGCCAATAGAGTTTTCAAATACTTTAAAACCCAAATTTTTTTCTGGCTCCTTGCTTTTAGTGTAGGAGAAATGGAGTGACATTGCAATTTATGTTGTCTGAATGAGAGGACATTTGAGCAAATGTTCCCCATGGTCTCAGGATTGAGTATATCTCCTCTCCCCTGTCCCTGATTTGTCGTTTTCTTCTGTGAAAAGTGTGTAAGTACCCTAACTCTTTCATTAGCACACCATCTCAAGCAAACATGCACATATTGGACACGAACAAAAGTAATTTAAAGCAATTTATTTTAAAATTATTTTACATTAATGCATTATAGTTATACATAAAATTAGAGTTAATCTTGACATAATTATACAAGTATTGAATATAATTTGCTATGATTCTGTCCCCAGTACTTCCCCTTTCCCTCCCTCCGTCCTTCCCCCACATCATTACTTTTCCCCTAATCTACTGGTCTTTCTTATAAATATACAATATGTAAATACTTTAATTAATGCTTTAGAGATATACAAATAGGTAAAATTAAATCCACTGTGGTATAGTCATATATGTACACAGGATAGTTAGTCAATTTCGTTTCACCCTTCCACTCTTTATCTCTTTCCTCCCTCTCAATCACCATTCTCTACTCCACTGATTTCTCTTCTCTTTTCATACGTATGATTTCCTTCTTTTGTTTTTCCTTTTTTGGCCTAGCTTCACACATGTAGAAGTGTGAAACTTGACCTCTCTCACACTATGCAAAAGTTAACTCAAAGTGGAAAAGTAGGTCAAAGGCCTAGGAAGTAGATCAGGAACTCTCAATCTGCAGAACAAAATGTAGCCTCAATACTCCAATATGTAGGCACAGGAACCAACTTCCTTAACAAGACTTCTAAAAAGCAAGAAATAAAAACAGAACAAAAGAATAGATAAATGTGATGGCATCAAACTGAAAAAAAAAAAAAAAACTTCTTCAAAGGAAATAATTTACATGGTTAATTACATAGTTAAAGTGAGAGCATACACAATGGAAGAAACTCTTTGCCACCAGCTCCTTAGGGGACTAATATTCAGAACATATGAAGAACTCAAAAAACACCACCAAAAACCAATAAATAAATAAATAAATAAACCCAATTAATAAATGGACAAAAGAACTAAACAGGCACTTCTCAAAACAAGAAAACAAATGGATCACAAACTTATGAAAAAATGTTCAACATTCTGAGCAATTTGGGAATTGCAAATCAGAACTACATTGAGATTTCATCCTACTCTACTCAGAATGACAATTATCAAAAACATAAATAGCAATAAATGTTGGTGAGGATCTGAGGGGATCATACATTTTTGTTGGAACTGAAAATCAGTACAAAGACTCTGGAAAGCAATATGAAGACTGTTCAATAAACAAATTGAATCACCATATAACCTAGTTATCCCACTCCTAAGTATATACCCAAAGGAAGTAAAATCAGCATACTGTAATGACATAGCAACATCAATGTTTATAGCAGTCCAATTGACAATAGTCAAGTAAAGGAACCAGCACAGATGCCTGTCAACAGGTGAATGGATAAAGAAACTGTGGCATATAAACACAATGGCGCTTTACTCAACCATTAAAAAAGTAAAATTATGGAATTTCCTGATGATTAGGTGAAACTGAAGAATATCATACTAAGTGAAATAAGCCAAGTTCAGAAAATCAAGGGTAAAATGTTTTTTTCTCAAAATCACTTTAAATAACTTGCATCCCTTTTCCTGTTTAGTAATATAAACAACACACAGTCTTAGCCTTGAATCAGAAAGATTAAAGTCAATTAAGGCAAACACAAAAAAGTTTGTTTGTACAAAAAAGTTGTACAGTGTTAATCATATTATAGAATCAGTTATAGCAACATTAATGAAATTCCTTTTAAGTAAGAAACAGCTAAAAGTCCAAGGTAATAGCTTAGTTAAGCAGAATGCTTTTAACTTTAATGAGAAATATAATTTGATCTTGGAAAAGGGACAATTTAGAATTACATAGAAATTGAAGAGACTCTTGATAGCTTCTTATATATATGTATATATACATATATATATGAATTTTGTATATATACATATATATGAATTTTGGAGGTTCAAATATATATATTTTGTATATATACATATATATATGAATTTTGGAGGTTCATATATATATATATGTCCATGATATATAGGTACATATTAATGAATATATATGTGTATCTATATATCATGTCCATATATATACCTTTTGGAGATTCAATAATTTTCTTAATTACATAGTTTATTAATTCAATCATTTTCTTAATTACATAGTTAAATATATACTTTAATTATAATTTTAATCTATCTCTTATAAATATCCCTGAATTAATGAATTACATGTATCTTAATTTACCTTGTGAATATCTTTGATTAAACATAAGAAACAAATTTGTACACACTGTGCATATGCTTAAACACAATTTATAAGATTTATAGGTATTTTCTTAGAAAGTATATATATTCTCAATGTGAAATGGACTTACTCATCTACTCTAGCATTTAGATTCCTGAGGTTTGATTTTTAAAACTACAAAGGGTGATTCTTTGTAGGACACTCAGATGTTTTAATAATTCATTCCCTGAAATTACATTGTATTAGAGTGAATTATCTAAAAGTACTTCGATATCATATTATGTACAATCTATTTTTGTCCCTAAACCATGGAATAAATATTGAGAATGGTGCTAGAAAATCTACTACAGAAGACATTACAAACAAGATTCTTAAAAGTAGTTTACCTGTTTTACACAGAACCAATTATCATTTAATATATAGATGTATGAGTCATCATAATATTTGTGAGAGAGCAAAAAGTTTTGTCATATGTAAGTGTCTCAACAATGTAAGGGAATATAATTCACTCTTTTCTTGGAAATATTATATTCCACATTGCATTTTTATAAATAAGATATTTTCATTTGTTGAATATGGAAATAATTTTATTTGTCTTTCTTGTGTCTAATTCTCCTGAGTTGGTGTTTGACTGATGGAGTTAAGATTACTCCACTGATCTTCCATTTTATGGATTATCCATACAAATAGACAGAACAATAACTTATGTGGAGTTGATGTATTAGCAAAAAGAAACATTTGACAAGATCAAAATTGCATTTTTTTAATAATCTCAAACATTTAATTAAAATATTAATGTTAGAGCAATGAGATAAATATAACCAGTTTCTAATGACTATGCAGGACATTTTTTTATAGATAGCAAAATGTCCTGCATTTGTAAGGCAGAATAAATCCACAGAATAAAATAATAGAAATATTGGTATTGTGTTTATTCAAAAGGGAATTTTTAGCAGTAACATGTACCTTCACAATTGGCTAACTTTCTTCCCAGTTAAACTAAATGAGGAGTGAGGAAAATAATTACTAACAAACTGAGGTTGACTGTTAAGAGTGAAGACCAGCATTTCACTTCTCAGGTTCTTTTTTTTTTGGTACTGGAGATTGAACTCAGGGGCACTCGACCACTGAGCCACATCCCCAGCACTATTTTGTGTTTTATGTAGAGACAGGGTCTCACTGAGTTGTTTAGCGCCTAGCCATTGCTGAGGCTGGCTTTGAACTCGTAATTCTCCTGTCTCAGCCACCCTAAGTGCTGGGATTACAGGCTTATGCCACCACGCCCAGCTGGTAGATTCTTAATTGATGACTTGTGTAACTATGAAGTGGTTGGATAATATTCATATAGTAATATGGGTGAGTTTTGTTGGTTGGTTATTTTTCTTTCATTTGTTTATGAACTACCTTGACTGCCTTATGAGATTTTATTAAAAGTGAAAGAAAATAATATTCAAGTATTTTGTAGAATAGTTATATTTACCATAAAAATCACCCTCTTAAAAAGTTTCTATACAATCCCTACCCAGGGAAAATTTAAGGCTAAGAATTAAACCACTTGATTTCTTGGAATAAGAATACTAAATAAGCTTTGCCTTTTGAGATTCCATCTAAAATATGGGTAGGATGACGTTCGGGAATTTTTCCAAAATATGTAGTGTTCCTTCTAACCTCAAGAACATTTGAAGTTTTAATTCCTGGTAGAATCCATGCTACATTAACTTACTGAGGGGCTAAGATTAGCACAACATTTTTAAGATAAACAAGCATAGTAAGTATGAAATCCAAAATATGATGCATCATATCAAGATTGCTTATTTATTCATCTGCATCTGACAAATATTAGTTATTGAGATTTAATTTGAAATTCATTAAATGCAGTTCCACCAGAAAATGTAAAGTGTGAAGGCACAAGTGCCCCCAACTCTCTGGCTTCACAGAGGTGAAGTGAACCACCAATGGCCACAGCCATTGCAGTATAGAGTCCAAAGTCTCCCACTGTGCTGTCATTTTACGGGTTTGCCTCTATCCTGTATATTTGAGCTAAACAACCTTGACGCTCACTAAATGGTCATTCTCATGACTTTGGTCATGAATTGAATCCAAGATCACTGCTGCTGCTCCAGTAAAGTTGGTAGTGCAACTATCACAATATCCCTCCTTTTCCTTTGGACTTGTATGGTATTTCCATGACACACACTGATTGAACTTTTTTTTAAAGTATGTTTTCACGTCACTGCTAACTTTAATGACCTCCATATGTTTTATATTTCCAGGACATAAAATCAAAGCTTTTACAATGACCAATACGAGTCTGGTCTCTGACCTCTTCTCTTGCTCTTCTCCATCTTAAGTCCACAGAAATCACATGAACTTTGGCATTGCTCTTAGACAGGACTTGCTTAGTTGCAGGAGCTTAGCTTGCATATCCTTTCACCTGGAATAGCCTTGATACAGAAATATAATTTTCCTCTTCATATCTTCCTCTGCATCCTAGATAAAAACCATCTTTCAGTGAAGACTTCCTTATTCTTCCCCTTTAAAAGTTGAACTACCTCTCCAGTAATTACTTTCCTTTTGTTTCATCCTGAATATTTTCTAACTTGATTTACTGTATTAGTTACTATTTTATTACCTGCTTTTACTGCTTACTGATAAGTAGTCTCCACGTGGGTGAGCACTATAAAATGTCCACTGTTCCTAGGAAAAAAGCCTGACAGCAAATATTAATGAGTAAGATATAGAAGTATCAAGTATATGTAATCTAAAATATTAATAAATATCAAAATGACAAAGTATATATAAAATATTTCAGGTACATTTTAGGTTGGTCTGAGATGTTAATGATAGTTTATAGTGTTAAAGGTACAGAAGAAATATGTCATATACAAAATGACTGATTTTTCATGGATCAATAAACAATCATGACCTATAAACACTTATATAAACTTACATGTAACTAGGGACTTTCCAGTGAATGGTTAGTTCCTTACTGTTTATCGATTTGATGACAAAACAATTCGAGTTAGAAAGAAACCGTACTTATATCACAAATTTTAAGTTTAAAGAAAACTGAATTTCAGAAAAATTAAATAAAATTTCAAACCAAGGTTTCTTTGACACTTTAAATTATAAAATTATATCTTAAATAATACCACTTAAATAAATTAAACTTTCCATTTGCATTGTGCTGCTTTTCAGTTCTGTATTTCTATTTATTCTTTTTTTATATCAGAATGCCTTTGTTAGTTATTATTTATATTTAAAATGTGGTTAATTTATATTCCTTAACAAAGTTTTTTTTTTTTTTCTGGTTAAAAAGATAAGACAAAATACCATATTAAAGCTGTAATGACAGCTGGTAAATGGTATTGACCAAATTGTGATAAGATCTATTTGAGTAGTAGGTATCCCCAAAGTACAGTAAGCAATTGTAAGGATAGTGTCTCCATCTTTTTTAACTCAGCACTTAGCATTAATTACCCAACCAAATATAGGCACATCAGAAATATTTATGAAAGTGAACTGATCTGGCTTATGTTTGATACACTTATCTGTATATCATTCCATCCCATGTGGAAAAATATTCCCTTACAGGAAATTGCTGTCACATATTATCAGAGAGAAACATGTATTCTACTTTAATGGATATTGTTATGATGATGATTGTTTTGAAAATTTAAATCACAATCAATTCTACTAGAAAGTTTCAATATTCAGGTGGGGTCATTGAATTTGGAGGGCATAATCAAAAAGAACAGAGAAAGTACAAATAGCAATAAATTGGAAAAATATTAATTTTTAAATGTGTGCTTAGAAATAATTTAAAGACAAGGCTGAACTGGTGATTCTGTGTTTTGCTGATGGCATCCATACCAAGCAGCAGAATTGAATCTGTTCAGTGATGTAGAAAAATATCATAAAGATAAATACATTTGTATCTAAGAATGACTATTGATTTTTTCCTTCATTTCTTTTTTATCTTTGTGGAATGATAAGAGTGAACTTGACAGGGACACTGAGAAATATATGAACTCTAGGAGATTTATATTAAGACCTCAGCCAATACAATTCTTTGATTATAAAATTGATTAAGTGCTAGAAATAAACAACAATGCAAAGCACTTACTGATTCTAGAACAGTTTCCTTTAGAAACCTAAACCCAACAAAGAGGATTTCATATATGTATGAAATTAAATGTAGAAGACAAAAATATGAAAACACCTGAGATATTGATAATGTAATCTTAATCTAAAGATTATAAGAAAAATAAAGAAAATATATGTCAGGAGAACATTGCCCATACCTATATTCACACTTACCTTCTACATTGTTCCTGTTCATTCTTCCATTTATGTGCTTTAAATCTTAATTGCTGTTTATAAATGATATCATATCTGCTTAGTATCTATCCATCCTCAATGGTAAGAGAGGGATATGGACTCTTTTTATGAAATATGCAAAATAGGCAAACCTACAGCTAGGCTAGGGAGACTAAAAGTATCAGGGATTTGTTGATCTTAGTTGCAGGATTTCTTAACAGAGTTATGAAGATGTTCTTAAACTAATTGTGGTAAGGGCACAACTTTCTTAAAAATTGATATACACAAGTTCAAAGGGTGAATTCTATGGAATGTTATTTATACCTGTGCAGTTCTATGGCATAGTATGAGTTGATTCTTATACTTGTTTTTTACTTGGTTCTTTTTAGTTATACATGACAGTAGAATCCATTTTGACATAATTATAAATTATGAACATATGGAATTATTAAATATATATTGTTCTTATTCAATCCCAAGTACCTCTCCTTCCCCTCCCCTGCTCCCACTCTTGATTGCCTTCCATTTTTATCTTTCTGCCACTCATAGTTTGTTTTTTTAAAATTAATTCCTTATGTATGTACACAATGATGAGATTAACTTTGGTATATTCATAAATGTACATAGGAAAGGTAAGTCAGATTCATTCCACTGTGTTTCCTTCTCTGATCTCCCCTCTCTTCCCTTCATTCTTCTTTGTCTACTCCACTATACCGTCTGTTATTTTATAAACCCCCCCTTATTGTGGATTAGCTTTCAAGTATCAGAGAAAACATTCATGGCTTTTGGGAACTAGCTTATTTCAATTAGCATGAAACTGTCCAGATCTATCCATTTACTGGCAAATGTGATGTAGTAATTCTTCTTTATTCTGAATAATACTCCAGTGTGTTTTAAAATAATCTACACAATATTCAAAGTTGTTGGAGAAATTAAACATATGGTTTATGTTTTCCTTCACTTGGTTTTTTTAAAACCCACATTCCATTTCTACAACATTCAGATAGTATAAATACCTAAACTTACCCAAGTACAACTATTTGAAATTCTTCTGCAATGCAGGTACCTTCTGATGTAGTCATGATAAAGACTTCTTGCTTTTTATGACCCTCTTTTCATTAAATATGTTCCAATACATTTTCCCTTTTCATTGGGATTGTTAATTTTTTCATATTTGTTACAAAGAAAAAGAAGGCTGATCCCTAAAGGATAGAATAATGGAGCATCTTCTAAGAGAACAGAGAGGTGATATAAAGAGGAAACAGCAAGGGGAGGGAGGAAAGAAGATGAGGAAAAACAAATAGAATAACTGAATCTTATGGTATTGGCTTAATTACGAAGTGGAAGGTCCTGAAATAAAAACAAGAAATATTAAGCCTGGTGGTGGATGCCTGTAATCCCAGTGACTCAGGAGGATTGCAATTTCAAAGCCAGCCTCAGCAACTTAGCAAGGCCCTAAGCAACTCAGTGAGACCCTGTCACTAACTAAAGTAAAAACAGACTGGGGATGTAGCTCGGTGGTTAAGTGTCACTTGGTTCAATCTCTGATACAAAAACAAATAAAAATAAAAATAAAAACACAGGAAATGCTAAAAATTTACATGGGCTTCTAGTTGATTGGGGTCATTTCTTTGTTTCCCAAGAGTAGTTGGAGCTATTGCATATCATTTAGGGTAAAAGCTTTACCAGTTATATAATGTTTCATGGTATTGTACAGAAATGACTAATTTAAGTCAAGTTATAGGCTTAAAGTGATGAAACAATAAAATAGTTTTAAGAACTTTATAAAGTTAAAGGGAACTTAAAATTATGGAATGCCACCAAGGACTAATAAGGAAAAGGTTCTATTACTGCCGTTGGGTGTCAAAGTCAAAAAAGAAAACTTCGTGACAGAAGCCAAGTGTCAAGTGGAAGAATATGAGCATTAATCGCCAGGATATATAAAGAATTTTTAAAAAAACACCAAAAAACTAAAGAACTCAATCAATAAATAGGATAAGGAACTGAGCAGACACTTCACAGAAGAAATGCAATTGATCAACAAATATATGAAAAATGTTCAATATCTTTAGCAATTAGAGAAATACAAATCAAAACTACTCTTAAGATTTCATCTCACTATAGTCAGAATGGCAATTATCAGGAACATAAGCAACAATAATTGTTGGCAAGGGTGTGGGAAAAAGGTACACTCATACATTGCTAGTAGGACTGAAAATTGATGTAACCATGATGGAAAGCAATATAGAGATTGCTCAGAAAACTTGGAATGGAACCACAATTTGACCCAGCTATCCCAGTCCTTGTTTTATACCTAAAAGTCTTAAAATCAGCATACTATATTGATGCAGCCACATCAATGTTTACAGCAACTCAACTCACAATAGCTAAATTATGGAAACAAACTAAGTGCCATTCAACAGATGAATAGACTAAAAAATTTGGTTTATGTGTGTGTGTGTGTGCGCATGTGTGTGTATGTATATGTGTGTGTTTATGATGGAATATTATATATATCATATATATATATGGTGGAATATTACTCAGTCTTAGAAGTGAAATTATGAAACTTGCCAGTAAATGGATGGAGCTGAAGAATATCATGCTAAGCAAAATAAGTCTCCCCCCCCAAAAGAGGCCAAATGTTTTCTCTGATATTTGGATGCTAATTCACAAGGGGGAGGGGCTAGGGAAGAATAGATTTACTTTAGACTAGATAGAGGGGAGTGAAGGCAGGAGGGTCGATATGGAAGTAGAAAGGATATTAGAATGAAACAGACATTATTATATATATGACTGCACAATCAATATGCTTCTACAACATGTTACAATCATAAAATGTTACAATCATAAAAATGAAAAATTATACTCCATTTATGTATAATATATCAAAGTGCATGAATGTATTCTACTGTCATGTATAACTAATTAGAACAAATTAAAAAAAGAAAGAGTATTGCTTAAGAAGAATTTGACAACTGATCAAATGTTGCCTAAGCAGTGAGGGAAGGAGAGAGAAATGAATACTAGTACTCTGATCTTATTCTGGTACATTTCATTGGTGGTTCACAACTAAAAAATATAAAGAAAGCAAATTTGGATTATGCAATTAGTAGAGAACTATCTCAGTAAGAACAGATCATGGCAGATGAGTGAAGAATCTAGGGAGTGTTGACAGAAATTTTACTGAAAGCAGTGGCCACACTCACATAGTTGGTGTATGAAATAGGTGTCTTAAAACAGGAATGCAGAAATGGTAAAACAACAAATTCTAGGGTAAAATGTAAGAAAATCACAGTTGGCTGTTGTATGTAAACAGGTATATGTCTCACATGTCATCCTTACAAAGAGACAAAAGAAGAACCAGATTCAGCAAATCATATCTAATTGGAATTAATTCTAGGTACCTAAGGACCAGACCACAGGGTCATCTTAAACTTAATGCTAGAGAGCAAAATGGTAATCTATGAACACTGTATAGTTAGAAAAGTCTGAACCCTGATGCCTTCTTAGGAAGATGAATGTGAAGACTTTGCCCTGAAAAACATTTTCAGCTTTAATTTCTTAAGTGTTCATTTATAAATAAAAGTATATGGAATATAAGACTTTCAGAGTAAATAAGGCCTCAGGGTAACAGAAAATCAGTTTCAGAAAATTAAGAATGTTTTTGGGCACTTGAGTTTCTACATTTGAATATATTATGCTTAACCGCCTCTATCATAATCAATTATTTAATATTAATTTATTCCAATTAATAAATCATATATGTTTCCATTTGAACTTGATAACAAATCTTATATTGCCTACTACATTTCCCATCTCACTAACATTCACAGCCTAACGTGTCTTCCCTGGTTTCTTCCCGTTCATTTCTCCTCCCCACTCTCTTTCATTTTTTTCTTGTTTGGTTTGCTTTCTTTCACCATTTACATATTCTATTTCATTCTTTTACCTTCCTGAGGTCTACAAGTGTTGGAGGAGTTCCAGTTGACAATGGTTGTCCAGAGTATTATTTTCCTCGTGAAAATTGACCCATTAGTTTTGTGCCTTGGAAACATCCCTCCTTTTAACTTCAAATTCCCCAAATATTTTAAGTCAAATGTACATATGTGCAGCATCTAAATTGTATGTTGTACAGCAAGAGTAAAATCTTATGAAGATTCCAATTTATCTGAGATACTCAAATTCATAGCTCATAACTAAATAAATGACAGAGAAAGAAGAATTATCTGGCAATGTTAAAAGCAGTGTGGTGTTTTCATTTTCAATGTTGTTCCTTTTTTTAATAATAATAAAATGGACATGCATAGTATAATTAGATTTTAATTGCTATTTTCTTAGTTTTCTACCTTTACAAGGAGAGATGAAAGCTTCTATCATACCATGATATTTTATTTTATCTCTTTTCAATACCTAAAAATGAAAAACATAAATTTGGTATGTGGTCTATTACCACCAAATTTTTATCGTCATCATTTCAAATGTTGAAAGCAAACTGAAGCCATTGAAAATACCAAAGGTACATGTCATATAAGCAAAGCTAGAAGGTCACAGTTATAAGAACAGAAAACTAAGGAAACACACGAAGCAGTAGAAGTAGTATCATTGTCACAAAATTTAAATTAATCATGTCTATTTAATAAAGTACTATGTGAATTGAATAAGTTGATATTTAAATACAAAATAACAATAATAGGAAATTAAATAGTGTACTGTATATAAATTTTTTAATTCTTTAATTGTGCTAGAAAAAGTGAATAATGTAACTAACACCAGGTAACATAATCTACAAATATACAATATAAAAAAATAAGAAAAAGCGGTGGCTCAAGCCTGTGATCCCAGCACTTAGGGAGGCTGAGACAGGAGAATCGCAAGTTCAAAGCCAGCCTCAGCAACGGCGAGATGCTAAGCAACTCAGTGAGACCCTGTCTCTACATAAAACACAAAATAAGGCTGGGGATGTGGCTCAGTGGTCAAGTACATCTGAGTTCAATTCCCAGTACTAAAAAAAAAAAGAAAAAGAAAAAAAAAAGTTATAGAATTATAAAAAGGTTGATAATTCCCAAGTCAGCTGAGATGACAATAGGAAGTGTTCTTAAATTATAAATTATTGTTTAGCATGAAGTGTAGAAACAGAAGAAATATCTGTTGTATTGAAATGTATGTAACTTTATGCCTTACATAATTTTTAAAAAATATAAATTTACCATTATAACTGTTTTCCAGAACAAATAAATAAACTAATTAGTAAACCAAAAAGTGTTTTAATCATGCATAAACTACTTTAAGAAAAACAAAATTGCCATCATTCCAAGGTAATATAAAACACATAGCCAAAAAGTTAATTATGCAGTATTTTTTTGAAATTTATGTAGATGATATAATACATATTTATATAAAACACATATTTATATAAATTGCATACAATGTATTTTTAAATATGTTCAGTATTTATAAATCATATATTAAATATGAAATACAATCAATATGTATTAAATTTATTATAACATGTCTAGTCCTAATTTTCTCTGTTGAGAAAATCCGGATTGCCAAACTAACTCCAAGATCCACAGAAATTTAAAAAAAAATTCTGTTTTTTTAAAAATTCTCTTAGAAATTGTACTCAACATATTAATGAATTAATATAATATTTGGTTAAATAGAACTTTATCTCTACAAAAAATGTTAAGTCATTAATTAATACAGACTTCATTAACTATTATAAAGGAAAGCGAAAAGTGAATCACTAGAATAATAAAGCAATTGCTAAGAAGCAATTTTCAAGTTATTCTGGAGAATTTTCTTTCCCAGGACAATTGGTTTCTAATTGAAGCAATTTATCATTTTAATTAGCATTTTAGATGCTACCATCATTAAACTAGTGAGTGGTTGTATATTTTGCTTCATTTCCAGGACAAAATTCAATATATGTATCCAAATATCATATTACTAAGAAGTTGAAAACATAATGTTGTGGTAATCATATCTCACTGTAGTCTTGGTATCTCTGCTTCCTTAAGTGACTAAATAATTTTCTTTTCTTTGTATTTGTTTTTGTTTTGGAACTGTAGATTGAATCCACCCAGGGCTTTATGAATGCAAGGCAAATTCTTTCCCACTGAGATACATCCTAGCCAAATACTTTAGTTTTCAATGGTGTAATTTAGCAAAGCACATCATGAATTAACAACTGATAATATCAAACCCTCACATGTTGGGTGATCACAATTTGGCTAGTGCCTCCATCTATTTATTATGTGTGGCACTCATCAAAGTTAATAGTGACCTCAATGCAGCTAAATCCAGTGGCACTTTGGATACCTGTGTTGCCTGAAATTTCAACAACAATCAAAGATATTAACAATTCCTCTATCTCAGATCATTCTCTTTGCTGTACCTTTGACTACATAATTATCAGATTTTGTCTGGATGCCAAGAATATTTCTCTCTGCATTGAGTCTCTAATTAATATGCTTAGAAGAGTATAAAAACATACTATTCTCTATCACTCTCACAAAATAAATGGCACTTCTGAATGAATGTAAGTGACTCTTAGATACAACTACATTAGACAGATAGCAAATATTCTCAGGATAAGTCCCACAATACCACTGATTATCTGTCATAAAACACAACTTCTAAGAAGCTGAACAATTGTTGTCACAATACACTGAACTTAGGAGTCTTCTATTTTTCCTTTCCTTAATGCCTTCATACTTTCTCATAAGAAGTGGTGTATATTGAATTTAGTGTACCTTTTGATTTGAAATTTTCATAATGTTTTCTTAATTGTCATCACCTAACATATTTTAAAATTCGTGTGTCTTGTTTATGTGTTTTAACTACATATTATATTGGCAATATCTATAGTATTTGGACTATAGGTTTCTGGCTTTTGTTTTATATTTAAGAAAGACAACCAGTCTAGACAATATAGTAAACAAAAATCAAAGAAAAATCTATTTATGTAGAATAATGCTTATAATATACTCCTTGTTTTATAGGTAGTTATCCATATCTCAAATATATATTTGCTTTGTTATTTAAAATGGCATGCTAAATACAAATATTCAAATAAGGAATTCTGTATTAGTATAGTGTTTCTTTAAACAATTGCTTTCATAACTCAGACCCTCTTAATAAAAGACCAGGTACACTTTATGGGATAAAATGATACGGTCTTTGCCATCAGAGCCATTGTTCTCTAAACATGTTGATCAATAAGATGCATATTATATGCTCCTATATAATTTTCAACAACATTTACAATGGGTAAACTCAGTTGTCCTGTAATAAAAACAAACTTGAAATGATTTGGTAACAGTGATAGATCAGGTATGGTTCCAATTCACAAATTCATGTTGTAATGAGGAATTATCCTGGATGCCATGGGGCTTTCCATAAAACACCAGAAGTCATTTTGTGAAGGACTAAATTATCTGCATAATTAATATGCCCTCTAACCATAGCTTCTTGATGATTTTATACAAAAAAAGTGGATGGCTTTTGGCATAGTATACTGACTACAGTGTGCTTTATGTCTTTTCTTATTTTATGCCTAATTTCCATATTATCATCCTAGATAAGTAGCCAATATTTTCATGTGAAAATCATCCTAATAGGTTTCATGTAATGGAGCCAATTTTTTCACAACTTTTCTAGCAAAATAATGTGTTTGTTACACAAAAACATTCCATCTAAAACCACTGGTACTACTGATGACTAATAGTGTCACAAGCCATAAGTAAATATAGTTTTTCCTTAAAAAGAGAACATGTAGTTTAGTCACTCAACATCTCTGTGATATATATGTGTGTGTGTATACATACATATACATACATACACACATGTATGTGCATATATATCAAAAATGTATATGTATACTTTTACTATTTCTTCTTTCTTATGAGAGCCTTATATTTATACATAATCATTGGGTACATCCTAACATACTCATATGTTCATGGAATTCAATTTCAGTTCATTTTCCCCCCATCTTCTCCCCTGCACCGATCCCCTCCTCTACTCTACTAGACTTCTTTCATTGGTATATTTATTTATATTTGATTGTTTTTTGTCTTTATGCTGAAAAGCAAAACTGTCCATAGTATGTATATGTATATATATAACATGATTTTGTTAAGAATTCATTCTATATTGTCTCCCTTTTCCTATCCCTTCACTCTGTCTTTCATCTTCTTCTTCTACATTACTGATCTTCTCTTTATCTTTATGATATCCTATCCTTCCCTCTCCTCTTCCTTTATTTTACTCTAATTTCCACATATGATGAAAAAACATTCTGTATTTGAGTTTCTGAATTTGACTTAGCATAATATTTACCAACAAATGTCATAATTTCATTCTTTATAGCTGAGTAGGTGTGCACTGAGTGTGTATGTTTGAATTGTGCTGCTATAAACATTGAGGTGGCTGTATCACTCTACTATAATGGCTTTAGGTCTTTTGAAAAAATACTAAGGAATGGGATAGCTAGATTATATGGTGGATCCATCTCTAGTTTTTTTGAGGAATTTTCATGCTGCTTTTAAAAATGGTTGCGTTTTTCTACAGTACCAACAAGTATATGCAAGTGTACTTTTATCCCCCCACAACCTCACTAGCATTTATTATTGTTTATATTCTTGATTGTTACCATTCTGTTGGGTGTGAGATTAATCTTAGTGTTTTGATTTGATTGGCATTTTCTTGATAACTACAGATGCTGAATTTTTTTTCCATAAATTTATTGGTGATTTATATTTCTTCTTTTGAGAAGTTTCAGTTTAGTTTCTCTGAACATTAACTGATTGTTTTTTGTTGTTGTTTGGAACTCAAAAAAGTTAGTTTTTCTGAGTTATTTATATATTCTGGATAACAATTTCCAATTTGAGGAGTAGCTAGCCAAGATTTTCTTCCATTCTGTAGGTTCTCTCTCGACTGTTCATTTCCTTTGCTGTGGCAGAAGTAACTTAATTTGATGGAATTCCACTTATTGATTCTTAGTTTTATTTTATGCACTTTAGGGATTTCATTTAAAAAGTCAAAGCCAGAACTATATGATGGTGGATTGACCCTATGTTTTCCTCTAGTGGTTGAAAATTTTCTGAATTAGTTCTTAAGTCTTTGATCCACTTAGATTTTAGCTATGGGCAGAGTGAGAGAGAGGAGTGTACCTTAATTTTTCTACATGTAGCTACCTTGTTTTTCCGGCACTATTTGTATAACACTATTTGGTAACAGGCTCTCTTATCTCCAAAATATATTTTTGGCAACTTTGTCAAGTGTCAGATGGCTGTATAAACTCAGTTTGTCTCAATATCCTCTATTCTAGTCCATTGGTCTTTATGTTTATTGTGATGCCAATACCATGCTGTTTTTGTTACTATAGCTTTGTAGGATACTTTTGATCAGACATTGTGATACCTCCTGTATTGCTTTTCTTACTCAGAATTTCATTTTCTATTCTGGGTCTCTTATTCTTCCAAATAAACTTAATTTTTTTTTGTCTAATTCTGTGAAGAATGTCGTAGGTATTTTGATGGGGATTGCATTGAATCTGTATATTGCTTTTGGTAATATGGCCATTTTGACAATATTGATTATGCTTATTCTGGCACATGGGAGGACTCTGCTACTTCTAAGGTCTTGTTCAATTTCTTTCTTCAGTGTTTTATAATTTTCATTGTTGGGCTTTTTAATCTCTTTGGTTAGATTAATTACCAAGTATATTTTTGAGATTATTGTGAATGTGGTGGTTTTCCTGATTTTTTCCTTGGCTGAATCACTATTGGAGTGCAGGAAAGCTATTGATTTATGGGTTGATCTTGTATCCTGGTGCTTTGTTGTTAGAACACATAATGAAGCTACTGATTACCAACATATTTCTGCAGTTTTTCAATTGAACAGGACAATAAATTTCTTTATTGCTTAAGTCATTTGGAATCCTACTTTGGCTATATGCATTTAAAAGCATTTTAACTACTTGAATATCTGGAACATTTGTGCAGTGTACTCTGTGAGAGCCCTTCACAAGTCCAATCTTAAATTTATAACTTTCTCCATTACATTGCATCCTACATGGCTCATCCTTACCTTAAAACAATATAGCCTCAATTTTTTTTTGTTTGCTAAGTCCCCTTTTCAGTATCACCATGATAGCAAATCATATGTGAATCCTGTTAGAAAATAGAGCCAGAAACCTGAAAATTATTTTTAATTTTTTTCCCTATGCCCTATTATATTCTAGTAAATGTTTATCACTTCCACATAAAATAAATATATTTATTTGGACACTTTAATTTTTCTAATTTTCAGGGTTTTAACACTCTCACAATAACTGATTCTAAGCTACCAAAACTATGAATTTCCTACTCTGCCAACTACAACCAAAACACTTGAAGATTTAGGGGAGGGGTTCTCAAAATATTATCCCTGGGTCAACAACATTAGCACCATTTGCAGTTTTGCTATCCATCTCCAATTTAAATTATGAAAAACAAAATAGAACACCAAAATGGAAAACAAAACAAAACAAAACACTCTTTAAATGCAGCCTAGTAATCTGTGTTTTAAGAAGTCTTTCTGGTCAAGATGAACCTTCCCAAATAACTATAATGCACTCATTAAAACATCTAAAAAGAAGACTTCCTGGTGATTTTGTTCTCTGGCAATTGAAGGAGCTGTTAGTCCGCACTATAGAAGAACAAGGTTCAAAGCTGTTTGTCAAGAGCACATGTATTGTCTGGTTTCATCAGAAATGACTTTTGGGGGGGATTTTATCCATGAATAGTTGCAATTGCTACTATAATATGAAATTTTTCAGGGAAATATCATATGTTTGTGTTTGTGTGTGTGTGTGTGTGTGTGTGTGTGTGTGAGAGAGAGAGAGAGAGAGAGAGAGAGGGAGAAACAGAGAGAGAGAAAGAGAGAGAGAGAGAGAATATAAATAACTGGCTTACATTTTGGGGGGAATTAGTAAGTTCAATGTCTGTGGAAGAGTCCAATAGTCTGGAAGATCAAGAAGGAATTTATAATGTATTTTTTTATTTTTTGTGGTTTTATTACTGCATTATATTTATAGGATTCATGGTGACATATTCACTCTACCACTACAAAGTACAGTGTATTTTTGAGGCTGAATTTTTTGGGAAATATTAGGCATTGATTGCTATTAAGATATTTAATGCAGTGCATGCAACTCACCAACATTATTGAATAGAGTCATGTGTTCCATTTTACTATTGGCAGAAATTAATGTAATTTAGCTTATTGTCAACATATACATTTGTTTTAATAATAAAGACCTGGATTTTTCAGTTGAGAAAAGTTGGTACATAAAATTGACCATCACAACCAGTAAACATTATCTTATCCAATAAAATTATTTCACATATATTCTCCTTAGTGAATTATACTTTCTCATGATTTCCACAGGGATATATGTCCTAAAGTTCTTCCACCTGAATCGAAACCTTCAGTGGCTTTTCTTGCATAAAATAAAATTAAAGTTTTAAATTCAAACTGAATCTGAAGGGTCAGTATTATTTATATCTTGTATGTTATTCCAACATTATCCCAAGATATCCTTCCTTTTTCTTTTAATAAGCTGCAGAATTTATTTATACATAAAATCAATTCCTAGAAGAAGGTGTTAACTTCTTTTCTGAAGTTCTGCTTTATATGAGGTTCCTTTTACTTATAATGGTTTCCTCCTAACTCTTTACCTAATTTCTATTCAACTCTTATTTCATCTGAAGTGTTATTTGCTCTGAGCAGTTTCCTTAACTCTCCATTTAATTAGACACTTCATTTTATTTTTATTAAGAATACTTTAATTATGCAGTTTACATATGTATGTGTGTGTTTAATGTTTAATTTTAAAATTACTTTAAATGTTGAATGCAAGCAGAAAACATGTGTCCTATGGTTAACATTTGTTATTACTCTTAATTCTTATTAACAGGAGAATAGCATTTTTTTCTGAGTGAGAGTATTGACTTGTTTAGCATAACATTTTACACGTAGCTGAGATTCTTGCTAAGGGAAAGTGGAATACAGAACGCAAAAAGGAGTACAGAATACAGTAGTAGAAGGACATAATTAGAAGTACCAGCTGCAACCAGAGGACCAGTAGCTACATAAAGGAGGAATATATTGTTGTGTAGATGTCTTCCTTATTTCTTTGTAATTTTAGTGTATATATTAAGAAACCAATGCTGTTATCTTTCCTTTCTTATCCTTTTATTATGTAAGAAGAGATGTACTAATTTATATAATAGTATTTAAGTATTAGTGCATTTTCAGTTATTCAGACCATAGTTGTATCATGTCAGGGATATTACATTTTTTTGTCTTTATTCAGAAATTACTCTTAAAGGAGATACACACAATTTCCAAGTTGATAAGGAGTGGATTTTTGATAAATAGATGTATGTGCCCATTTAGTTAGGACACAGTATCCAGATATTTCAATGAATATTATTCTGAATATTTCTCTGAGGTTGTATTTGATAAGATTAAGACATAAAAATCTCGAATAAAATGCATTGTCCTCAGAGTGCAGTAAACTTCATCCTTCAGTTAAAGGCCTAAGTACAAAACATGATGGACACACTGAACAAAAAGAAGTTCTACAAACAGATGACCATAAGCTTCAGCAGCAACTTTTGCTCTTTTGAGTGCCAACGATGTTCCCTGCCACCCCACACATAGATTTTGGACTTTCCATGTTCTATAATCACATGAGTCAGTTATATAAAATTTTAAAAAACATAGTCTATTCATTCTCTTTCTCTGGAGAACCTCTTGAAAAATACAGATTTTTAAATCCAGAATTGGTAAAACCCCAAAAGTGGAAGATGTGATAAGAAGTCTAAATGAGTACATTTTTTAGGAAAAAAGACTTAATAGCCTATTCTGAAACTCAAATCTGTGATCTAAATCAAGTCCAAGAACCTTGGCTGGAATGCCTCTCCATTTAACAACCCATTAATTATATCAGTAAACCTTGAGGGTATGTCATGTGCTAAATTGATATGAAAAGCACAATCTCTAATGTATGATTTATTTAACTGAAACAGCAGCTATAACAAGGCAGTCCTTTTTCAAGACAAATGTGCAGTTTTGTAAATGAACATGACCTGAGTATCCATCAGCCATAGTCCACTGTAGTGAGCAAATGATGAGGTTGGAACTCATCTACATACTCAAACAGTTGCATCCCTTTCTCAAGTATACAAAATAATTTTCATGCATAAGATGTTTGAAAGGAAGGGATATAAAAATATTCAAAAATCTGTGCAATTAGTGTGTGAATGCATAAAATGAAACTTACAAAGTAGAATATTTACACATAAAAGATAAGCCTGCTGGCGAATCACCACATTTTTGTTGTTGTTCTTATAAAAATTTTAAAATACAGCCTCCACAGGTACTTCATAAAAGTAATAAGGAAGGGGAGAAGCAAGAGTACCAGACACATGTCATTGCTATAGAAATAATTCACGTTCATAGAACCTTAAATAACTTTTAAAAAAAATGTACAGATTTTTGGAATATGGAATGAATCTGACACAACTTTCCTATGTACATATATGAATACACCACAGTGAATCTCCACATCATATACAACCACAAGATTGGTGTCCTAATGAGAATAAGATATATTTCATGTTTTTATAACTATGTCAAATATATCCTATCCCCATGCATATTTAAAAAAATAAATGATAATTTTAAAAAGCATATATAATATCTGAAAAGTCTCCGCCCTCTATCAACCTAATAATAGCTGGGAAATGATTCTTTCATCAAGTCCACACATCACTTTCAGAACATTTCTCAAGGCACCATTTCATGTTTGCTACAGACTCAGCCCTGTGGTTGAGATTTTTCAGCTCAACTTCATCATGTTCTTTCTCTAATTGAACAACTTCATCATCATATGCTAAAAATATTGTAATTTGAAATCTAATAAAAACAAGAACATGCAATTTGGCTGTTCTTTGGAGGCAGTTTAGACTTGCTAGACAGAGATGCTATAACCTCTTCTTGCAATGAGATTTATATAAGTTTTGCTCTCAAATTATATTCATTTAAAGGATATCTGAATTGCAAGTGTGTTCTTGCTCTTCTTGTACTGTAAATAACAAATAAATACAGACAATAAAGGATTCCACCTGACTATATAAAGCACAAGCTAACAAAGTTTTAGTATATTTTATCCCATGTGTTAAAAATAAACCATTTGTAAGAAATTCATCTTTCCTTTTATCATATATATATAATTTAAATGAAAACACAACTTTACAAGTGTCTTCATTTCCCTTGTTCATTTTGACAGTGCTATTATTCACCTCCACTAGTAATTCCTTTTCCTTTATCTTTCTGTCACAAAAAATCAAGAAAAAACTTAACTATAGTATTATATTGCTCAGTGTTCCCTTGAATATAGTGTTTTATAATATCATTCAAGCTAAGGTTCATATTTCTTCCAAAGTAAAAAGCCAAATTTGTATTGAGTTAAAAGAATCGAAGGGACTAACTATGAAATTATAAAAATGAACCTTATAATTTATGGAAATGTTTCAAGATTTAGTGTCCATAAAGAGAAATTTCTTCAGCCCAGTATAGACACCACTGCTATTATAAATCATCCTATGAATAAATTTATTAGTCTTGGGTCAATTCAAAGTGTCTATTTAGTATTTTTAATGAATCATTTTAGTAGTATATTTATTTAATGGCTTATAGCTCTCATAAGTTTGTTCTCTTACTGGACATGAGAAAAATATGGTGGTGTTTCTGTTGCTAAACCTTTTGAAGAAATGCAAAAAATGAAATTCAAAAAATGATATGTATGAGAATAAACTCTTCAATTCTTCTTTATAGGGTAATTCTTGCATACCCCTAATATATTCCTATGAAAAATTATTATACTGTGCATTTTAATTATAAGGGGGATTTTAAAAATAATTATGTTCAAATATATGAAATCTGTCTTTAATAAAATGTTCTACAGAAATTGTCAGTTAAAAATCTCAGAAATTAGTGGATGCATTATATCAATCTAACTAAAGAAAGGAAGCATGAATGAACAGTTCTCAATTACAGCAAGTAAATTTAAGAAAACAAGAAAAATAAACAAAGTGATTTCCCCGATAAAGAGTCAGACTTTTCTCCAAAATGTTAAAAGTAATTTTGGTAAGACATATAATGAATTACACTTATAATACATATTTATTACATTCACAATTCTTACTTCTCTCATTTTGTCTGATTACAACATAAATGAAACTATAATCAATTATCTGCTTTTTAGTATACTCCATAAAATTTTATCTAATATTTGAATATCATGCATAGAAGCATGAAAGTTTTAAAGGCTTTCCCACTTTCGTCCATTTTATCTTTTACTGCGGGTAAGTAACTAACTGGATAAAATGTTGGTTTTCTTATATAGAATAAATTTCTTAAATTTTTATTTAGTATTTTGGCATATGCTTCCTTGTGTGGCAGTTGCTATTGATGATTTTGTTGAGTAAAACATATTCTTGAGTTCAATGATATATTAAGTTTACATAGCCAGGAATTCGCCACGATTCCCAGGACACGTACAATTTCCATGACCCAAGATTACTCCTGCTCCCTTTCAGCTCTCTCCATACAACTATCATCACAGATTCACCTGCTTGTCTTCCACTTTTTGTAAATTGTACATGTAATAAATTATTTTCTATCTCATGACATATTTCAATATAATTTAGAATATCATCAATAATTTATTCATAATTGTGTATTATCTGAGTAGTATTCCATTACTTTGATATATTAACATATATTGTGTACTCATTGCACTACTAAGTATACAATTCTTGGAGTTGCTGAGCCATTAGTATCCAAAGCATAGTTTTAAAACATACTGAAATAGTATTTCAAAAGGGCTCTAGAGATTTTCAACGTCACCAAAATTATATGAAAGTCTGTTAGTATACATCATTCATAAAAACAGAATTGCCTGCAAAATTTTTTGACATTTTGTTATGTGTGAATAGTAAATAGTACTGTGTTTATAGTTTATTTCAGATGATGAAGTATATTAAGTATGTACTGATGATTGTGCATTAAAGTAGTCTGATTTTATTGTTTCTTATGAAAGTAGATTAACTTTCTTTACCTTATGAATTCATGTGGATGGTTTACCTATTCTGGATAATATTTTTATTACATTAATATATAGATATACATGCATACATACATATATATATGGAATATATCTCTATGTATAAATTCAATGAATATATTATATTCCCATATGTATTCTATGAATATATATGAACACCTTAGACTACAATATGGTTTCTCTTGTTATATGTTCATAATCTTCTGTAAACAGGAATTCTTAAATTTAATATAGTTCACCTTTTAAAATTTTTGTAGATATTTACCAGATTTATTTTGGTGTAATTAATATAAAATACAGTTAGATTGTTTTATATTTGCAGTTTGTTAAGTCTTGGCTGGTGAACACATTATGCAACCAAACATCTTTAAGGCATATCATTTTAACATCCCATGCAACTAGGTCCCCTTGTAGTCAGTTCACTTCAAACACTTACAAATCATGTAAACATCAGTCCGCTTTCTATTGCTGTAGTTTTATTTTGTTTAGAAATTAATATCAATGCATCATCTTTTGTAGGTTTCCCTCAACTGGCATGGAGATTTTAAGTTTATTTCATGTTACCATGTAACTTTTTTTATTATTGTTTTTGTGGCTGAGTTTCTTTTCTTGTAGTACATTTTTTCTAGTTTTGGTATTGAAGTGATAATTCCCTTACAAAATTAAGAAAAACTTGTACTTACTCTGATACAGAAACAATTCCATGATATAGTCTCTGTCGGTTTGTTATTAGTTATTCCTCAGTGTTTGATAGAAGTCAACAATGAAGATATCTAGTCCTAGATATTTTATCATAAGAAGACATTAGATTATACAATTTAATTAAACACTTAAGGCATTTTTCTTCTTTATAAATATATTTTGGAACATTTTTACTGTTATTGCCTTTTGTGACTTTGTGTAAGATTGAGACTAATGTGGCAATTTCCTTCATCTAGAGCATGTCAGAGAAAAGATGGAGAAATAGAGAGAAAAAGAACAGAGAGAGTCAGGACTACAGCCTGTGAAAATCATACATTGTTGAACAACTTTTGGATTTATTGTGGTTTTTAGTAACATTAAATTTCCTCCTCAAGTAGTGCTGTTCAGAAAGGCCAATCCTACTAGTATATTGGAAGAAGTTACAAAAGATTCTGATTACAAGTAGCTGGAATCAATGGAAAAAATCATAAAATATGGCTTCTCAAACACTTACCAATCTTGTACAAACCTGTCTTTTTTTTGCCTCATAGAAGTATATAGAAATTTCCAATTATCTCCAACTAAAAATTAAAAATACCTATTTCTAAATGCAGTCCTCTCTGTTTTATCCTTATGAAGTTTGAATTCTGTCTTAGGGCTATATAATTTTTTCATACATTTCTCCTATTTCCCATTTTTATATTCTGAAACAAATCTACTTTTAGTAATAACTCTTTGCTTCAATTTTCTTATTTCATAGTGATAAGATCATTTTTGATTTATTTTCTTTACTATTTTTACATTATGTATTTTCATTCCTGTTGGTGTCTTGTGATCATTTTAGTTAATATTTAATTATTTTAGTTTTGTCTATAGATGCCTAATTTACATATGGTAAAATATGTAATTTTTTCACATCTATAGAAATTTTAGCACATGCATATAAAAGTAAAGCCACCAACAGAATCAATATATATAATTGTTTCATAAGCCACCAAACTTTAGTGCCTTTTTATATTCCTCCCCAAGTGATTTGCCTACTATCTACTTCCTGTACTAATTAGTTTGCCTTTTCCAGAATATCATTTCAATTGGTCATAAACACTTGTTATAGTAAATTTAAACATTTTTTAAAGATTTATTCATGTTTTGTATGTCAGTTTATCACTTCCTTTTTATTACAGTATAACATTACATTTTGAAATTTTTCGTATACTAGTAGGGCATTTACAATGGTTTCAGCTTTGAGTGATTGTAAGTAGCAGAATCACAAACACGTGCAAGTGTTTGCGTCAATGAAGCTTTAAATTTCTCTTTGTATATGTGTGTGTATAGACTGCTGAGTCTTATGCTAAGTGTTTATTTTTTTTAAGAATCTGACAAACTATTTTGGCAATCAATTGTATCATTTTGCACATCAGTCAGAAATGCAGGAGATTGTCTGTGGTTTCACATATTTGCCAGTACACCACAGTGCTTTTTCTAAATCAATTTTAGTTAAAATGTAATACTAGCTCATTATGTTTTCAATTTGCAAATACCTATTGTCCATATATTTTTCACACAACAAAGTATACAGATATTTTTGTACTTTTTATTCTTAAGAACATTGAGAGTTTCTAATATACTCTAGATATAATATTTTATCTAATATTTATTTTCTTAAATATTTTACACTTTCTGAACTAAACTTTGTTATCTTACAATATTAGAAAAGCAGAAGTTTTTCATTTTTAAATAGTTCAATATACCATTTTGTGTATGCATTCCTTTACTTTCTATGTACTTTTCTAGAAGTTTAAAAATTAACATAAATAGGTAGTTACATTTTGGTCCATTTTGAATTGACTTTTTGGTGTATTATACATGCTGTCAAGATTTGTTTGTGTTATTCACGCACATTCAGTTGTTTCAGCATAATTATTTGAAAACAACTTTCTTCCTAAGAACTAACTTTGAACCTTATGAAAATTTAATTGTGACTATGTGTGTTTGATTCTGTTTCTGAATCTCTCCTCTGTTCTAATCATCTGTCAGAATATCTTTCAACAACACACAGTCTTATGATTACTGTAGCATTATGATAAATCCTACAGTAAGGTAAAGTAGGTGAAGTATTTTCTCCAACATTGTCTTTATTCAAAAGTATTTCAATTGTTCTAGGTCCTTTACTTCCTATGTGCATTTAGAATTTTCTTGCAGATTTATAAAAAAAAATCAAACAGGTATCTAACAAAAGGAATTAAAATCTATATCAAAATTGAACAGAATTAAAATAATTATAATTATGAATGCATAATACTTTTGCATTTTAGGTTGTTTTTAAGCCTTTTTACCAATATTTGATACTTTCCCATATGTAAAAAACTATATAATATTTATACCTAAAGCTATCTGTTTTTTTTTAATATTTATTTTTTAGTTGTAGACAGACAGAATATCTTTATTTTATTATGTGGTGCTGAGGATCGAACCCAGTGCCTCACGCGTGCTAGGCGAGCACGCTACCACTGCGCCATAACCCCAGCCCAGCTATCTGTTTTTGATACTCCTAAAACAGTGACATGATGATACTGTTCTACTTACTAAATATTAATTGATTACATATCAATATAGTTTTTGCACATCAATTGCATCCTTTTACCTTTCTAAATGTGCATATTTATATGAGCGTCTTTGTGAATATTTTAATAATGCCTACATAGAAAAATATTTCATTTTCTACTAGAGTTTAATTTTTTTTTATTATTTGATCCAAGTATCATAAAATCAAAGCTGAGGAAACAAAATGTTATAAGATGCTTTTTTTGATCATTTTTAATGTATTTTTTTTAAATGTATTTGTTCTAATTAGGTATACATGACAACAGAATGCATTTTGGTTCATTGTACACAAATGGAGCACAAACTTTTCATTTCTCACAACATAGAGTCACATCACATGTGTAGTTATACATGTACCTAGGGCAATGATATTCATTACATTCCACCAACTTTCCCACCCCCATGTCCCTTCCCATTCCAT
>PVHX01016755.1:0-42188 GCA_004024805.1 Geosciurus inauris
GGGATGTTGCAGGCGCCGGGCAGGGTGCAGCCATGGCAGCTGGGAGGCACGCAGGGCCGGGAGGAGCAGCTGCTGCGGCAGCTCATGCTGGGCAGGCAACAGTTGTAAGGCATGGTGCTGGGAAGGTGCGAGGTGCCCGGCTGAAGACAGAATGCAAGTTCTGCGAGCCACAGCGCTGTGGGTCTCCTTCCCCTGGTGAGCCTTTATACCTCCTCCACGGAGGGTGTGGACGTGTAAGACAGCCCTTTTTTTTCTTTTTGCTCATTTGGTGACTGTCAAAGCCCTTCCCTTCTGTTTGTTATGTGTTTCCTCAGAAGAGTCCCTCACCCCATAAAACACTTTACTTGGGCTTCTCCCTAAGTCAGGACTCTGCCATGCCATGCATCATGGAGTAAGAGCTTCATGGTGTGGCTTCAAAGAACTGGACTCACAAAAGCCCTGGCCTTCATTAGTTGGGTGTGGCAGGTCCAGGGACAGGATTTCTGCTCTGTCTCCTGGCATGAAGGCCTTGACTCCTGGCAAGAGTCTGGTTCTCCTTGAAGAAATAGAAAAACAGCTCCTGCCTGTGTATCTTTTGCTAGTTCAAATCTCCCAGTGCCAAATTCATGGTTCTCAACAAAAAAGGAGTAGATCCTTTTCTACAACTGTTCAAACAACCTGGGTCCTCATGGCTCTGCTTCCTGATATATCCATGATACGGTCTATCAACCAAATCACAGGCATCCACCAGGATCATACTTCACTCCAGGCAGTGTACTGGACACTCTGAGGAGTGGAAGATTGTATGTGTGTGGTCAGAAGGAGCTTGAGCTTGCCAAGAACCTGTACAGGCTGCCACTGGACACTTTTCACAAACATTGTCTTGTCGCTCCTCACCTCGACCCTTCAAAGCACATGGTATCATTCCCATTTTACAGATGGCAAACCAAGGCACAGAGGATAGGGGATAATAAGTTGTGATGCAGGGATTCCAGCATGGATCTCTGCCCTTTCCTTTCATCATGCTGCTGGAATCTATATGGCCTATGTCCTTCCCTACCTTCTTCAGGCAAGTCATCCCTCCCTCCTCTCTGAGCTCTCATTTTACCCTGAACATGACATTGTCATGACTTGTGTGCTTATCTCTCCCTGTCGGAGACCCCTGAAGGTGAGCCTGGGGTCTAATTATCTTTGAGTTCCAGCTCATTGTTGAGTAGGTATGTGTTGAATGGCTGAAGAGGTGAACAGGAGATAATAATCTGAGGAAGGAGGTGACAAGTGACAAGAGAGTGGTTTACATACTGAGGAGATCAAGCACCATCAGGATTGGAAGTTCACAGGAATGGATTTGTGCTGGAACAGGGAAGCTACTAAGAAGCAGAGAGGAGAGAAGTAGAAACCAGGTGGCGTGAGGAGCATGGTGTGCGCACAGTGACGGAACAGGAAAGCCCAAGGCATGGTTGAGCAACTGTAGTGAGTCCAGGGGGCTGGGTGTCTAGGGAGGTCATGGGCATAAGGTAGAGGGCCTCAGCAGCAAAACCAAGAGGCTTAGACCTCCCTGGTAGCAGTAGAGTTGATGTCAGTTTTTAAGCCTAAGTGTGTGGTGACAGAAGCTGTTTTAGGAACTGTTTCAGCAAACGTTTATCAGTTTTAGAACCAGGAAGGAAAGGCTGGAGGCACAGAGACCAACAAGAAGGCTATTACAACAAGCCAGGCGAGCAGCAGTAGGGGCCAAAAGGAGTCAGAGTTCTAAAGTTCATGATGGGGTGACATGACAGGTAAGATTTTAGTGCAGGTATGAGAGTTAGAGAAATGAGCCAAGGAAGAGAGCACAATAAAAAGAGCAAAGGAGCTAAGGGCCAGACCTGGAAGAATCCCAAAGAAATGGAGAAAGGGTGAGACACAGTAAAGAGAATGAGCTCAGAGCATCACAGAAAGCCAAGGAGACCTTCAAAAAAGAGGTGATTTCAGAGCTGCTGCATTCAGCAAAGGGGCCACATGAGATCAGGACCATGGAGAGGGTCTTGGCTACATGGGCTGGAAAGTTGACCAGACCCTCCCAGGGTCACACAGCGTGGTCTGCTGCATACAGCACCTATGTTCTTAAAGTAATGCTCACACTGAACCTTGGTAAACTGAGATGTGAACCATGCGGAGTTGAGATGTTTATCACTTAGAGAAATTCATCATCACTTAGAGAAGTCCTGCCATAATCCATCAGTACAGCTGATTGTAAAGTTTGTGAGCTTTGGTCTAAGGAATCAGACTTTCATGCAATAATTGGAGTGTGCTTGAAACAGTTTTGAGATGCTGAGCTTGTTTGAACTTGATGATTCATAATAGTTTGGGATTTAGGAACAATCATCCAAGAAGCATAAGCAATCTGAATTGGCCATGCATATGACCACTTCTGTTTTGTTGCAAGACATAAGAGGAGCCTTCTTTGATATCTTAAAGAAAGAAAATGAAGGAAAAAATCGAACCTGGGGAGGTATTCATTGCCCAGGGATAGGAGAGGATACTCACTGTCTTCAAAGTGGAGGACAAAGCAGAGTCAGCAGTGGATGCTCCCCAATAGATCCAGGACACTCAGCTACAGCTAAAAATCAAAAAGGCTTTGCATTTTCAAAATTTGTTTTATTTTTATGCTTTGCATTTTTGCACTGGACTCTTTCCTTCTTCCCTTCCACCTCCTAACGTAAATCCCAAATGCCAAAATTGTCAAAAGAGGGAAGGAAACTCTTGGAACAAGAAGGACTCAGAGATCTTAATGATCATCTCTCATTCATGTCCCCCTAATTTTACAAATTGGAAAGCTGAGGCTTGGAATGAAGAAATAACTTGCTTAGGATCATATAATTAGAACTCAAATCTGCTGGTCACCACTGAATTCCCTGTCCCATCACCACCATGAAGATATTGTTTTCAAAACCAATCTTATCTGTCATTATCTAGAAGAAGAAATAAAAGGTTGTGAGGAATAAATAAACAAAAATGAAGCCTTATTAGCCATAGGTCTGTGTTATTAAATAAGAATTAAAGATGTATGGCAATAACAATAGAATTCAGCAATACTGAAGATCCTTCTTGTCTCCCTGACTTCAATTGTCATTTCTAAGTTGATGTCATAATTATATCCCAACAATTTTTGGAGAAATTTAGATACAATTATACCCCCTCAGATACAGAATTATATGCTGTCAGTTTGGAGCAACTTAGAACAACAGTGAGTGACCCCACTTAATAGCAATACACTTACTCCAAAAAAGGTACACAAATATAGTCATACCAATTTTCTAAATGAGAACAATTGAGAAATTAAAAAGAAACACACTATAATGATGACATTGGATGGTTTTTAATGTTAGGAATATAAAAGTGTTATTTTTCCTTTCTTTATATTCTTTTATTGTCTTCAATTTAAAAAAAAAAAAAACATGTATTCCTCCTGCACAAAAAAATTAAAATAAAATTTACATTAAAATCCCAGAAAGATATTCTTACAATTTGTTTAAAATAATAAGTTGTAAAAATGAGCCAGGTCAAACTCCTATTCCAGTATAAGCACTGAAGATTGAGCTAGTTATTCTGGAAATAAAGCTGTTGTGGTTGGCATTCACACCCTTGTAATAACTGCTGACTTTGCCAGGTCCAAAGGAGCTGTGAGGAAGTAATAATTAAAAGAAACCAAACTGCCTATAGCTCCTTAATTGACTGATATGGGTTCAGGAAAGCCAAAGAGGAACAATCCTGAGATAAATCCTCTTCCAGGTGCCTACCAGTCCTCAGCCCAAGGAGATGAGTATTGAGTTCACCTCTCACTGAGCTACATCCTTGCAATGGAACATTACATATGTATAAAAGACAATGAACTTTCTTTTCTGAAAATAGTTTCTAAGTCTGATGGAAGCTAGAATCTTAGCATGTTAGTGCTGCCAAAGACCTAATTGGTCATTTCATCATTTTACCCAGCTCTCATTTTACAAATAGGATGACTGTGATCCAAATAGGAAAATGATTTACCCAAGCTCACATAGAGATTTTGTAGAAGAGTCTAAATTGGAAAAGAATAAATCAAATAAAGGAGGGACAGGGAACAAAGCTTTTAGTCTTTATGAGAGAGTTAGACTGAGACAAATGAGAAATCTAATTCTCTCAAAAGAGGGCAACTTTAGTGAAAAAGTGGACTAGAAAAATTAAATACGTTCATTGTCATAGGAAGATTGTTCTTGCCAAGCATGGTGGCGCACACCTATAATCTCAGCAGCTTGGGAGGTTCTGAAGCAGGAGGTTCATGAGTTCAAAGGCAGTCTCAGCAATTTAGCAAGGCCCTGAGCAACTCAGTGAGACCTTGTCTCTAAATGAAATATAAAAAGGGCTGGGGATCTGGCCCAGTGGTTAAATGCCCCTGGGTTCAATCCCTGGTACAAAAAAATTTTAAAAAGACTGTTTCTAAAAAACTGAACTCTTACTGGAGTCTAAATTTAAAATAATAAATCTCCTTTGAGGTTGTTAAACTACATAGTAACCTGTGTATCACCAATGTTTGGGATGGAATTTATAGTACACATATGAAGTATATCCATACTGATAAATTAACAAAACACCCAAGGAAATAATTCACAATGAACAAGGAGGAAAAGACAAATGAAGCAGGAGATTAAAACCAAGAATATTAAATAACTGTGTTTAAAGACAAAATGAGAAATCAAAACCAAAAAAAAGTTTCCACTCTGCCAAAAAAAGTCCTTACTTTAAAAAATCAAATAATTTCAAGAAATGAAAGATAAAACTTAAAGTATAAATTTTAAAAGTAGGTCTCCTTCAGCTTCAAAAAATCCAGTTTTGTTTTGACATCAATGATATTCTTCAAGCTGCTGAATTTTCTCTCAGCTTCTAACTGAATTAAGAGTTATAATCAGAGCAAAGTTCCAACTTCTATAATCCTATTGGATATTTTTATATAAGTCAATACCTTTCCACGTATTAAGTCACAGCAATTATCATATGTGTTTTATCAACTTAATTTTATTAAGTTGATGATTTTATTGTTTATTTGTTCAATAGAGCTTTATAGCATCCTTTGACACAGTTCTGAGAGTCAATAAATTTGTTGGGTTTTCTCTTTTTGCATGAAGTGAAAAATCCACTTTTATAAAACCAAGTAGATCTCTTGAGGATTGATGTTAATCTGTCAGTTTTCTAATAGAATATATAGAATATACATTTATTTATGCTTCACCATTCCCCTTACTTTTATATCTTTAATCACTTTTTATTTATCAAATTATTGTTAACTTTAATAACTGACATATTTCTTCTAAAGTACTGCTATCTCTGTTAGAATTGCATTTATTAAATTCAACCCTGGTAAGGATTTTAATAATAAAAAAGTTTTTTATTTTCCAAAAATTTTAAATAAAATAAATAAAAATTCAATTGATAAGTTAAACATCAAATTAGACAAAGATGAAAAGAGAATAAGTGAACTGGAAATGATAGCTAAGGAAAGTTTACAAGAATGTAGTACAGAGATATTTAAAGATAGAAAACAGGGAAAAGAAAATCAGAGACAAGACAGAATGTGAAGGACCCAAGCCTTTTTAAAGGAATCCAAGGAATAGTGGTATGAAGAGCTCCAGGAAATTTCTTCCCCAGAATTAGCAAAGACAATCAGTCAAAGTCTCTGGAGATTGATTAAACAGCTTATAATGAATTGAGAAGAATTAATTCAATAAAAAATATGGTAAGGACATTGGGAGGCCGTGGTGTTTGAGCAAGGGGCTGCGCCTATCTGTCCCAGCTCTATCTTCCAGAAGCAACATGGTCAAGGCAGCCAAGTGAGAGTCACCATCCTCCCCAGCAACCAGAACATATCAGCAGATCCCATTTTCCACAGGTCACCCATTTTCTAAACTTTTGTAGGGAGAATCCAGGAAGGGCAGCTTGTGAATAGCACTGTCCCTCTTTTGCTCACATGTCTGGAAGGAGAGATGCTGTGGTGGGCTCAACAGGTAAGAAGGTTTTTTTAAAAAAAAGTTGGCAATACTCCCCAAACTGATCTACCAAAATCCCAGGAAGCTTATTTAAAGAAATTGACAAGTTGATCCTAAAATTCAGCTGGAAATGCAAGAGACTCAGAATAGCCTAAACAATCTTGAAAAAGAATAACAATGTAGGAAGATTCATATTTCCTGATTCTAATACTTACTACAAAGTACATTCAATGCAGGTGCCAATAAAATCAATGGGTAAAAATAGTCTTTTCAATAAATGATGTGTGAACAACTGGACATCCACATGCAAAAGAATAAGGCTTTTCTACCTCCTTACACCAGAGACAAGAAAATACCTCAAAATGGTACAGAACTTAAATATAAGAGCTAAAACTACAGAACTTATGGGAAAACATGGGTTTAAATCTTCATGACCTTGGATTAGACCATGGCTTCCTAAATATGGCACCAAAAGCACAAGTCATAAAGGTTAAAAAAATGATTGAACTTCAAAATTAAAAACTTTTGAACTACAAAACTTTCTTTTCTTCAACAAAGTGAAAAATTAACCTATGAGAGAGAATATTTGTAAATCTTATAATTTGTATTTAGAATATATAAAGAACTCCTAAAGTTCAACAGTAAAAGATAATAAGCCAAGTTTTAAAATGGGCAAAGAATCTAAGCAGACATTTCTCCAAAGAAGATATATGCAATGGCCAATAAGCACATGAAAAGAAGCTCCATATCAATAATCACTAAGGAATTACAAGCTAAACCCACAGTGAGATACTACTTCACATGTACTAGGATGGACATAATTTTTTCATAAAGAATGAAAAAACACAAGTGTTTGTGAGGATGTGCAGAAATTGAAACCCTCATACATGATCAGTGACCATGTCCAAATGGCACAACCACAGGAAACAACATGATTGTTACATAAAATTATAATATATTCTGGCAACTTCACTGCTAGGTATATGCCCCAAACAACTGCAAATCTATATCCACTCTCAGACTTGAACATATTGTCGCCTGCCGGCAGGAGACAACAATCATGCCATTATTCTCAGAAAGCAATCTTTATTTTTGTTGAGCGCTCTTCTTGCCTTCCTTGGTTCTCTTTTGTTCTCCCCCATTTTCCCCCCAGCCTCCTTCTCTCTACTTTTCATACAGCAGGAAGTATTACAGAGCAGAGTTACAACCAATTAGCAGGAATAGCATTATCAAGCACGAGGGGAATGCATGAGCAGAATACAGGCATGTATCAGAGTCGGCATTGCCCACGAGCCAAGCATGCACAGTGACGTTACCGCCAGCCAATGCTATGCACTTCCTTAAGTTGTCCACCTGTTTACTGCAAGTTTCTGGCATATAGCCAGGTCGCCATCTTGAAAGGGCGGGGCAGCTCCCGGGCCCAGAGAGCCTGCCCCCAACATCTCCCCCTTTTCTTTTATAATAAAGGCTCGGGAACTTGTCTGTCTTAGGTCGTCACCACCTTGGAGCATCCTTACCTGTCATCAGAGTTAAGCCTTCATGCTTAAGTCCTGACTTAGGTTGGTATGCTCTTTGTGATGAACTTACCCGTCTTTGACTACCATTCCAACATGCTCAGCCAGACTTGGGGGGATGTGCCACTTTTTATGGCTAACATAGCTTGCAGAATGGCTCGTTTGTCTCGGCAATAATCTTGTCTCATTTTGCGAAAACATATGCGCAAAAAGCATTGAAATATACAGGAACAGATCAAGAGTAGCAAGAGAATAAAACACCCACCTAAGAACAACTGTTTCACCCAGGTCAAATTGGGTAGCCAGGATGTCAACCATGACAGAACACAAATGTTTATAGCAGCATTATTCTAATAACAAATGAAACAACCCACGTAGTCCAGTGGCCATAATACATGTTACAGATTGTAAACCTGGACACATTAAGCTATGTAAAAAAAGCAAGCCAGGGCTGAGGATTTAACACAGTGGTAGAGAAGTTGCTTAGCATGTGGTAAGACCCTGATTTCAATTCACAGCACTGCAAAAAAAAAAAAAAAAAAAAAAGCAAGTCACAAAATCCTACATGTCATGATACCATTCATATGAAATGTCCAGAATAAGTAAATCTATGGAGACAGTGGTTACCCAGGCCTGAGGAGTTGACAGACTAAAGAGAAGTGACTACTGACAGGTACAAGGGTTGTTTTTTTTTTTTTTTTTTTTTGAGTGATGAAATGTTCTAACTTGTAGTTATGATTATAATTACAAACATATTAAACCATTTAATTTTGTACTTTATATGAGTAGATTTTATAGCATATGACTCACATGTTATGTATTAATTATATATCAGTGAAGCCAATGTGTAATTTTTTAAAAGGAATTCAGAAGGAGAAAATGGAGACAAATATGACTCAATTTATTCAAAAAATGGCTGAGAATTTCCCACACCATTGAAATGCATGAATCATTTCAAGAAGCACACAAGTCCTAAAGAGGAAAACAAAACTAACCCTGCTCTGGACATAATGTCGTGAAGCAGCGTGACATTAAATAGAAGAGGACAATCTTAGAAACAAGAGAAAGAAAAGGTATTACCACTGATGGAAACACAGATTGATGACTGGCTTTCAACATGAACAAAAGATAATGGTACAGTATCTTCACAATACTGAAGGAAAACAGCTGTTAACCTAGAATTCTTTTTTATGACTATTAACACATATTAATTGTACAACTTAATGGGTTTCACTGTGACATTTCCACATGTGCATACATTAGGATTCGATCATGTCCACCTTCTCTTACCACTTCCTCTCCCCTAGATGCCCCATCCCCTACCCTAATCCCTCTTCCATAGTTTATTATGAAGAGATGTTAAGTTTTATGAAAAGTGTTTTCTCATCTATTGAGATGATCATGTGATTTTTTTTATCCTTGAGTCTATTTATATACTACATTACATTTCTTGATTTGAATATGTCAATCCACCCTTCCATCCCTGGAATGTAGCCAAGTTGGCCATGGTATATAATCTTTTTAATGTGTGTTGAGTTTGGTTTGCAAGTATTTTAGTGAGTATTTTTGCATCTATGTTCATCAAGGATATTGGTTTATTTTTTTTTTCTTTTTTGGCATACTTACTGGATTTTGGTAGCTGAGTAATATCAGCATCATAGAATGAGTTTGAAAGATATTCTTCTACTTCTGTTTTACGGGATAGCTTAAGGTTTATTGGTATTTTTCTTCTTTAAAAAGCCTGGTAAAATTCAGCATTGACTCTGTCTAGTCCTGGGCTTTTCTTTATTGGTAGACGTTTTATTACTTCTTCAATCTCATTGTGTGTTATCTATTTGAATATTTTATATCCTCTTGGTTCAATTTTGGTAGATCATATGATAGATCCACAAATTTGTCCATTTCTTCTATATTTTCCAATTTATCGGCATAACATTTTTCAAAATATTCCCCAATAATCCTATGTATTTCAGTGATATCTATTGCATTATCCCCTTATAATAAATAATTATATTTATTTGGTTTTTCTCTCTCTTGATCAGTTAGGCTAAGAGTGTGTTAATTTTGTTTACCTTTTCAAAGAATCAACTCTGTTTCATTGATCCTTTGTATTGAGTCTTTAGTCTCTGTTTTATTTACTTCTGCCTCAATCTTTATTATTTATTATAATAAATTATTATAATAAGTAAATTATTATAATTTATTATAATAAATAATCTTTATTATTTGGGATTTTGTTATTGTTTTTCTAGACCTTGAGATCTATCAATTAGATTATTTATTTAAGATCTCTCTGTTTTTGTTTTCTTAGTTTTCCTTTATTGGTGCATTATAATTATACATAATAGTGAGAGTCATTATGCCATATTTTTACGTACACATAACATAATTTGATCAATCACTGTTTTTTTAATGTTGGCACTTGTTTCCTTTTTAGTATTACTTTCACTGTATCCCACAGGTTCTGGTACATTGTGTTTCCACTTTCATTTGATTCTAGAAATTTTTTTAAATTTCACTTTTGATTTCTTTAGTACTGGAAATTGGACCCAGGGACACTCTACTGCTGAACTATATCCCCAGTTCCTTTCACTTTTTGTTTTGAGATAGTTTTTCAATAAGTTGCTGAGGGTCTTACTAAGTTGCCATGGCTGGCCTCAAACTTATGATCCTGATGCCTCAGCCTCCGAAATCATTGGGGTCATAGATGAGCAGCACTATTCTCAGCCCCTTTTATCTTCTCTAATGACCCACTGTTCATTTCTAAGAGCATTGTTCAATCTTCATGTGCTCATATAATCCCTGTGATTATTCTTGCTGCTTCTAGTTTCATTCCATTATGATCTGACAAATTGCATAGATTTATTTCAATTATTTCAATTTGTTAAGACTTGCCTTATGGCCCAATGTTCCATTTTTGGAATGTTCCATTCCAAAAATGATCCATTTTTGGAAAAGTCAATCTGGAACCCTATACCAATTAAATCATCATTTAAGAGTAACCATTAACAAAAGACATTTGCAGACAATAAGAAAGAATTTATCACATATATTCTATAAGAACTATCAAAGAACGTATTTGTATTTTGGTAAACAAGAAATAGAAACTAGAAAGGAGCGAGAAAGTACCAGAAGCATTTTTTTAAAAGAAAGAAACTGATGCATATGCAGGTGCTTCTAAACAATAACAATGACCAAATTTTGAAGCATAAAATCAAGATAGAAGTTAAGTTAAAGAACACAAACTTCCAGGGACCTTGTTTTATATAAAAAAAAGAAAGATAAGTTAAAATTAGATAGTATTAAGTCAAATGTACATTTTTAAAAGTTAAGAATAGGAGCTGGGGTTGTGGCTCAGTGGTAGAGCACTTGCCTTGCACATGTGAGGCACTGGGTTTGATTCTCAGCACCACATTAAATAAATAAATAAATAGATAAATAAATAAATATTGTGTTCATCTGCAACTAAAAAGAAGATTTTTAAAAAAGTTAATAAACATTAAAATGGGGCAATCCAATAGATGTTGGGAAATTAAAAAAAAACAATAATCAAAGAAGAATCATGCTTAATAGAAAGTACAAAATAAGAACCAACCATGCACATGTGGAGCAGGAGACCAACTACTTTGTGGTCCCCCATCTACCAATGGGGCAGCTGCCCCAGCCTACTTCCATCTAGAGGCAACAGCCAGACCAGGAAGATCATTTCCAAGTTATCTGCAGGCCCAAGTACACCAGAGGTAAGGTATTAATAACCTGCAGGGACACTACAAGATTATAGGGTAGAATCTATAATACCTCAGATCAGCACTGCCAGAGAGGAAGACACATGAACAACACTAAAAAAACAAGGGGAATAAATACCCCAATCAAACCAAGATGGTACAATAACATAATTATTGACAGCACAGTAGATGAAATGTCAGAGAAGGAGTTCAGAATGTACATAATTTAAATGATCTGTAAAGCACAGAACAATATAAGAGAGAAATTATAGGCAACAGTTGATCAATCCACCAAAGAGATTGGAGAGCAAATATAGGCAAGTATTGATCACTCCAACAAAGAGATTGGAGAGCAAATACAGGGAGAAAAACATTACTTCAAGAAAAAGATAGAGACTCAGGGGAAAAAAAAAACAAGCAGAAATCCTTGAAATGAAGGAAACAATAAACCAAATAAAAACTTCAATAGAAAGCATCACCAACAAACTAGATAACCTGGAAGACAGAACCTCAGACAATGAAGACAAAATATATAATCTTGAAAATAAAGTAGACCACACAATGAAGATGCTAAGAAACCATGAACAGAATATCCAAGAATTTTGCAATAACATGAAAAGACCAAATGTAAGAATTATCAGGACAGAGGAAGGCACAGAGATACAAATTCAAAGGAATGCAATCTGTTCAATGAAATAATATCAGAAAATTTCCCAAACATGAAGAATAAACTGGGAAATCAAATACAAGAGGCTTACAGGACACCAAATGTACAAAACTACAACAGATCCACACCAAGGCACATTATAATGAAAATACCTAACACATACAATAAGGATATAATTTTAAAAGCTGCAAGAGAGAAGGTACAGATTATGTACAGGAGGGAACCAATTCGGATCTCAGCAGATATCTCAACCCAGACCGTCAAAGCCAGAAGATCCTGGAACAACATATACCAAGCTCTGAAAGAAAATGGGGTGCCAGCCAAGAATCTTATAACCAGAAAAATTAAGCTTTATATTTGATGATGAAATAAAACCTTCTATGATAAACAAAAGATAAAGAATTTACAGTGAGAAAGGCTGTACTAAAGAATATTCTCAGCAAAATATTTCATGAGGAGGAAATGAAAAACAACAATGAAAATAGAAAAGAGAAGAACAACACTAAAGGAAAAGCCAATCAAAGGAGAAACCAAGTCAAGTTAAAAACCAAAAACAAACCAAAATGAACGTAAATACAAACCATATTTCAGTATTAACACTGAGTGTTAATGTTAATGGCTTAAACTCATCAATCAAAAGACATAGATTCACAGATTGGATTTTTGAAAGACCCGACAATATGCTGCCTTCAAGAGACTCATCTCACAGGGAAAGACATCCATAGACTGAAGGTGAAAGGATGGGAAAAAACATACCACTCAAATGGACAACATAAATAAGTAGGGGTTTCCATCCTCATATCAGATAAAGTGGACTTCAAGCCAAAGATAGTCAGAAGGGATAAAGAAGGTCATTTCATGATGCTTAAGGGAACCACATGTCAACAAGACATAACAATTATAAATATCTATGCCCAGAACAATTGAGCATCCACATATATCAAATAAACCCTCTCAATTTTGAGAATCAAACAGACCACAACACAATAATACTGGATGACTTTAACACACTTCTCTCACCACTGGACAGATCTTGCAAACAAAAACTAAACAAAGAAATCATAGAACTTAATAACACAATCAATAATTTAGAATTAACAGACATATACAGAATATTTCATCCATCAACAAGTGAATACACTTTTTTTCTCAGCAGCACATGGATCCTTCTCTAAGATAGACCATATGTTATGCCACAAAGCAATTCTTAGCAAATACAAAAAAAATAGAGTACTATTCTGCATTCTATCAGACCATAATGAAATTAAATTAGAAATCAATGAAAAAATTAAAAATAGAAGTTATTCCATCACCTGGAGACTGCATAATATGCTATTGAATGGTGCATGGATAGCAGAAGACATCAGGAAGAAGATAAAAAAAATTCTTAGAGGTAAATGAGAACTCTGATACAACATATCAAAATCTCTGGGACAATATGAAGACTCTGTTAAGAGGGAAGTTCATTAGCCAGGCGCAGTGGCTCAAGCCTGTAATCCCAGCACTTAGGAAGGCTGAGACAGGAGAATCGCCAGTTCAAAGCCAGCCTCAGCAATGGCGAGGTGCTAAGCAACTCAGTGAGACCCTGTCTCTACATATAACACAAAATAGGGCTGGGGATGTGGCCCAGTGGTCAAATGCCCCTGAGTTCAGTCTCCAGTACCAAAAAAAAAAAAAAAAAAGAGGAAAGTTTATTGCGTTGAGCTCATTCATTTAAAGAATAAAAGGTCAATAAACAACAACCTGATATTATATCTAAAAGCTCTAGAAAAAGAAGAACAAACTAACACCAAAAGAAGTAGAACACAGAAAATAATTAAAATCAGGACTGCAATCAATGAAATTGAAACAAAAGAAATAATCTGAAAAATGGACAAAACAAAAAGCTGGTTCTTTGAAAAAATAAATAAAATTGATAAACCCTTAGCCACACTAATGAAAAGGAGAGAGAAAACTCAAATTACTAAAATTTGAGACAAAAAAGGAAATATCACAACAGACACTATTGAAATACAGAAGAACTGTTTTGAAAATCTATACTCCAGCAAAATAGAAAACCCTGAAGACACCAACATATTTCTAGAGGCATATAATCTGCCCAAAATCAGGAGGACATACACAACTTAAACAGATCAATTTCAAGCAAGGAAATAGAAGATGCCATCAAAAGCCTACCACCTAAGAAAAGCTCCGGCACAGACAGATTCTCAGCTGATTTCTATAAGACCTACAAAGAAGAACTAACTCCAATACTCCTCAAATTATTCCATAAAATATAAATGGAGGGAACCTTTCCACACTTATTTTATGAGGCTAGTACCACCCTAATTTCAAAACCAGACAAAGACACATCAAAGAAAGAAAACTTTAGACCAATATCCTTGATGAACATCAACACAAAAATTCTCAATAAAATTCTGGCAAATCAAATAAAAAACATATTAAAAAGATAGTGCACCACGATCATGTGGGTTTCATGCCAGGTATGCAAGGTTGGTTCAACATACAGAAATCAATAAATGTAATCCATCACATCAATAGACTCAAAGACAAGAATCATAGGATTATCTCTACAGATGCTGAGAAAGCATTTGACAAAATACAGCACCTCTTTATGTTCAAAACACTAGAAAAACTAGGAATAGTAGGAATATACCTCAACATTGTAAAAGCTATCATAAAAAACTGAACACCAACATCATCTTAAATGGGGAAAAATTGGAAGCATTCCCTCTAAAAATGGGAACAAGATAGGATGTCCTCTCTCACCACTTCTATTCAACATAGTCCTTGAAACTCTAGCCAAAGCAATTAGATGGATGAAAGAAACTAAAGAGATATGAATAGGAAAACAAGTTAAACTATCATTATTTGCCAACAACATGATTATTTATTTAGAGAATCAAAAAAATTCCACTAGAAAACTTCTAGAAATAATAAATGAATTCAGCAAAGTAGCAGGATATAAAATCGATACCCATAAATCAAATGTATTTCTATACATCAGTGATGAATCCTCTGAAAGAGAAATAAAGAAAACTACCCCATTTATAATAGCCTTAAAAAAAATAAAGTACTTGGGAATCAATTTAACAAAAGAGGTGAAAGACCTCTACAATGAAAACAGAATACTAAAGAAAGAAATTGAAGAAGACCTTAGAAGATGGAAAGATCTCTGATGCTCTTGGATAGGCAGAATCAATATTGTCAAAATGGCCATACTACCCAAAGCGCTATACAGATTCAACACAATTCCAATTAAAATCTCAACATCATTCCTTATAGAAGTAGAAAAAGCAATCATGAATAGCCAAAGCAATCCTTAGCAAGAAGAGTGAAGCAGAAGGCATCACAATACCAGACCTTAAACTATATTACAAAGCTATAATAACAAAAATGACATGGTATTGGCCCCAAAAAGATATGTAGATCAATGGTACAGAATAGAAGACACAGAGATAAACCCACATAAATACAGTTATCTCATACTAGACAAAGAAGTCAAACATGTACACTGGAGAAAAAGATAGCCTCTTCAACAAATGGTGCTGGGAAAACTGGAAATCCATATGCAACAAAATGAAACTAAACCCCTATCTCTCACCATGCACAAAACTCAACTCAAAGTGGATCAAGAATCTAGTAATTAGACCAAAGACCATACACCTAACAGAAGAAAAAGCAGGCCCAAATCTTCAAAATGTCAGACTAGGCCCCTACTTCCTTAACAAGACTCCTAAAGTGCAAGAAATAAAATCAAGAATTAATAAATGGGATAGATTCAAACTAAAAAGCTTCTTCTCAGTAAAAGAAACAATCAATGAGAAGAACATAGAGCCTACATTCTGAGAGCAAATTTTTGCCACATGCACATCCGATAGAGCACTAATATCCAGGATATATAAAGAACTAAAAAAACTTAACACCAAAAAAACAAACAACCCAATCAATAAATGGGCTAAGAGCTGAACAGATACTTCTCTGAAGAAGATATACAATCAATCAATAAATATATGTTCAACATCTCTAGCCATTAGAGAAATACAAATCAAAACTAAGATTTCACCTCATTCCAGTCAGAATGGCAGTTATTAAGAATATAAACAACAAGTGTTGGTGAGGATGTGGAAGAAAAGGCACACTCATATGTTGCAGGTGGGACTGCAAATTGGTGCAACCAATCTGGAAAGCAGTATGGAAATTTCTTAGAAAACTTGGAATGGAGCCACCATTTGACCCAGCTATCCCACTCTTTGGTCTATACCCAAAGGACTTAAAAACAGCATACTATAGTAACGCAGCCACTTCAATGTTTATAGCAGCTCAATTCACAATAGCTAAACTGTGGGACCAACCTAGATGCCCTTCAATAGATGAATGGATAAAGAAACCATGGTATATATACACAATGGGATATTGCTCAGCATCAAAAGAGAATAAAGTTATGGCATTTACAGGTAAATGGATGGAGTTGGAGAACATTATGCTAAGCGAAGTAAGCCAATCCCAAAAAACCAAAGGCTGAATGTTCTCTCTGATGAGTGGATGCTGATCTATAATGGGAGAGGGGTCATAGGAATAATGGAAATACTTTGGCCAAAGGGGAGGCTGGGGAGGGGATGGAACATAGGGGCAGGAAAGATGGTGGAACGAGATGGACAACAATGCCCTAGGTATGTGTATGACTGCACATAGGGTATAACTCTATATTGTGTACAACCAGAGAAATGAAAAATTGTGCTCCATTTATGTACAATGAATCAAAATATGTTATGCTGTCATGTATACCTAATTGAATAAATAATTTTTTTAAAGGTGGGAATGCAGGGAGTGTTTAATATAAGGAGTAAAAAAAATGAAGTACAAAATAAGATTTCAAAAATCAATTCTAAAATGTCAGTAATAAAATAGACCAAGCCCTTTTTTCCTCATCAGACATGAGGTGCCCTGACTACCCTACATTAAAAAGGCTCCATCCCTTCTCTGTCCTTCCCCCTGCTTTATTTTCCTTTTAACACACACCACCTAACATGGTCTTGCTCATTGCCTCTGCCTGCCTTCCTTCACTTCAATGTAAACTCCTAGAGATTTGGCCTTTGTTTTACTTACTGGTCTAACAGACACCAACATAAGTACTCAAACATTGTTTAGTTAAATTAAATCTCAGAGAAGGAACCTGAACAACCAATTTTAAAAATATTTTTAATACATAATTGTGGAGAGCAGTGATTTGAATCATGGTCTTTCTGACTCTCTCATCGCTGTCTGCACTGTGAACTTCCTGTGTGAAGGTGCAGGTCAAGATGGCCCAGTTGTTATGGTGACACAGGCCAGAGGAGGCCTCATGCAAAGGTGCAGAGCTATATTAGTCAAAACCTTAAACTCAGCCGGGCGCGGTGGCTCAAGCCTGTAATCCCAGCACTTAGGGAGGCTGAGACAGGAGAATCGTGAGTTCAAAGCCAGCCTCAGCAACCGCGAGGCGCTAAGCAACTCAGTGAGACCCTGTCTCTACATAAAACACAAAATAGGGCTGGGGATGTGGCTCAGTGGTTGAGTGCCCCTGAGTTCAATCTCCAGTACCAAAAAAAAAAAAAAAAAAAAAAAACCTTAAACTCAGGTACCAGCTCTCAGGGATAGAAAATTCTGAGCATAACAAGGTAACCTTAATGTATTGCCAGTCTTGTGTCCTTCAGATTGCCTGCTGTGGGAGAGAGCTGGCCTGAGGGCTTCCGCAGTACATAAGTACAACAATATCAGGTTTTTCAATCATGAGCTTTTGGCCATAGTTCCATAATGTAACAATAGCCGCATTCCTGTGAATAGCAGCAAGGTGCTAATGGAATAATCACACCCTATGCACCCTGTAGGCTTGGAGGACAAAGGGCCTCTTAGCATATATAAAGAGGGACCTGAGCTCAATAAAGAAGAGTCTCTTGCCTTGTTCTGTGTGTGTGTGTGTGTGTGAGTGATTTGTCATCCGAGTCTCCCTCGCCTGACTCGGTTTCCCTTTGTGCTGGCGCAGGCGCTGGCAGCCTGCTTTGCAGAAACTTTCCCACAAATCACCTTTTGATGACAAAACCTATATAATAAACATACTGAGCTAGGCTGCCCATTTGGCCCCAGCTTTTTCTCTCTATATGTGTCTGTTTGACTTTTCTTCATCCCCCATTACCCGTCACTGGTCTCTGAATTAATAGCCATGCTGGTCACAGCACATAATGTCCCTAGAAATAAGAAACTGCAAGCTGGGGCAACAAGATACCTTTGTACTCACATTTCTTTGGCAATATCTAAGTCAGATGACACTCCTCTAGTTTAAAGATATTAAAATTTCCCAAAGGGCCATTAAAATTTTAGATAGCTAGTCCCCACTCTCAGAGTTTCTGATTTGTAGGTCTGAGAGATTAGCATTTCTAAGAGGTTCCCAGGGAACCACACTATGAAAATCACTGCTCCAGAAAAACATTCATGTGGGTGCACAAGGATATATTGGCAAGGATGTTCCTACAACACTGTTTATAATTATTTTTTAAAATAGAAAACAGTCCACCAGCAATGGAATAGATAAAAATATGACTGATTTTTTTTTATGGAATACTTCACAGTTAACATAAGTGAAAAGAGCAGCATGCATTAGAATAAATAAATCTCAGAAACTTTATGTTGAATGGGGAAAGTTAATGGCAATATTTATGCCATTTGTTTTCTAACTTTAAATTGTTAAGTTGGAAAACAAACCAAAAAATGCATCCATGTGTAATTTATAGAAATGGTTTGCTTGAAAATGATATACCACCAAGTATAGGGAAAATCTCTAAGAAGACAGAGGAAAAGAAGGATGGATATAGTCAGGGTTTTATCTCAATCTATAACACTGCCAAAGAGATGATGTAACTATGTACAAGGTTAAGATTGCTTCAATCTTGGTTGTCAACTTATAGATGTCTTTTTAGATTTTGTACTTTTACATCTTTGAAATGTTTTCATTTTTAGCCATTTAATATAAGAGCTGGGCATGGTGGTGCACACCTATAATCTCAGCAGCTCCAGAGACTGAGGCAGAAGGATCTCAAGTTCAAAGCCAGCCTCTGCAACTTAGTGAGACCCTGTCTCAAAATAAAAATTTTTTTAAAGGTCTGGGGATGTGGCTCATTGAGTTCCCCTGGGTTCAATCCCCAGTACCAAAACAATAATAAAATTAAATAAAAATGAAGAATGGCAGCACTGTCACATTAGGTGCCAATCACAGTTCATAACCATGTCATAATGCACTTTAGGGCCAATATACTCTAGATATCCAGATATCTCAGAAACTAAACTGATTTTGCCCTGAGTAAAAGCATTTTTCCTGACACTGCTTTCTCTTCTCCACTAAAGAAAACACTGTGCAGAGATAACTAAGAACAGCATCCCTGAAACCATTATCCCAGCATGAACATCAAGTTTTGTTCAGTACTTTACACACTGAAAAATAAGATCACTGTGTATTTACCATGCTGAGAAATTGGGGCTCTCACTCACAAGGCATAGAACAGGGTTGGGGGAGGTGGGGTACTGACCCTGATAAAGGTGACTGCAAAGTCACTGTCAGTGAACAGTAGTCCCAGCATATAGAAGTGGTAGTATAGATTGGACAAGGGTGATTTGCATGAGGCAAGGAGGTGGCTTCTAGGAATGAATTCGCCCTGAGGTAAGAGAGGCTGGAGTGCCAAACTGGATCCAGGACACCCTGAGCACAGCATGGAGTGTCACTCATATGATTTTCCAAGGAAGGGCCCGTGGCTCAGCAACATCAACCACAAAAGAGCACCAGCATCAAAAGCACTGGAATATGAGAACCCAAGAATTTAAGACTAACACGGCAGCTGGCGTCATCACAGTGCTAGAGGAGACATAACTAGCTTGTTGGTCAATCTGAGGACTTGGCACCTACCACAGCATGTCTAGTGATGGGAGCCATTAGCCTTGGCGAGACATCAGAGGGCACCAGCAGGAACAAGATGCAGCGCATCTCTCACCTTTGGCATTCACGGACACCAGAGATATAATAATTTAGGAAAAGGTGCCAAAATTCAAATTTAGCTCCAGTGGTTAAAAAATGCAGATTAGAAGAAAAGTACTTTAAAAATCTGTTGACAATGACTCAAATACGAAAGATAGGCCTTTCCACTATTATGAGTTATTCGGTGTTTCCCAAAGAGAGTTTTAGCAAGGTTTTTTTTATTTTCAGGGGCAAGGCAGGTACCAGGGATTAAACTCAGGGGTAGTCCACCATTGAACCTCATCTTCAGTCCTATTTTGTATTTTATGTAGAGATAGGGTCTCACTGAGTTGCTTAGTGCCTCATGGTTGCTGAGGCTGGCTTTGAACTCGCGATTCTTCTGTCTCAGCCTCCCAAGCTGCTGGAATTACAGGTGTACACCATCACACCTGGCTTTCAGTAAGATTTTGAGACTAATAGTATCATATCTCCTCAGGAAGATGTAGAAGCTCTGGGTTTTTGTTTGAAATCAGCTTCCTTCTCTACTAGTCAGCTCATATCAAACTGCCAAATGGAGAATGCACTCTGGGTTCCATCCTATCCCCATCCTGAGCACAGTATGGAGTGTAAGAGAAAAACTGAGTAGCAGAGCTCCTGATGCTTGGTAAGAGTTCAGTAAATGTTAGCTCCTGTCCTCTTCTTTCAAGGTCTTGGGAAAGAAAACATGGAACTTTCCAGAAATGTTAGGCATTGCATTTTACTGAGTAATGTCCCATAACAAATGTCTTTATTGTATTCAGATGAGGCTTCTTGCCTCATTGTTCCTGCCAGTTGAATGCCATCCTGAGTGGATGCTGGCATTCCTTATGCTTAATGAGTGTTAGTGAATCGTGATAAAGACCTTCTAAGACAGGGTGAAACTATAAAGTCTTCTTTTTTTAAGAGGCTTCATAAGAAACACATAGGGAGTAAACACTTTGAAAAGGATGAATACAAATGAGAATTGTATCTGCAAGAGGAAAGTTTATTAGGAGATTCGGGAAACTGCAAGAAGGATAGAAGCAGCAGAGAGAACCACAAAACAGCTCGTGTGGCCCCTTCACAGCTCCAACCTCTCAAACCATCAGAACACGGAGAGAGAGGCCCAAGGGGAGCTCAGGTTCAGAACCCGGTCGCAGCACTGGGCATTTGTTCTCCTTCCAGGCCATGATTCATGGCGATGCTGGGCGTAGGATCAGAGAGGCTGGGTTGGTCCATTGACGGTCTTTCTGTCTTCATGCAATCCTCCTGTTGGCCCCTGGGTATCTAGCAGGGCCCGCAACGGGAGCGTAGAACGCAAGGATTGGTGGCACAGGGTCCAATGGGCTTGTCACAGGCGTTAGTGGTGGCACAGGGGTTGCAGGGCAGCCTGGGACACAGAATCATTAGATTGTCAGCATGAAAAGAGTAATTTTAAGAAGGCAGAGAGTTCAACATAAGAACAAGTAGAACCCATTCCTTGGTTTCTTAGGAAGCCAAGCCTTGTTTAGATTACTCCTTCTACAAAGTTCAGAGACTTTGGCAGAAAAGAGCAAAGAACACTTGAGATAGAATCCCAGACCTCGCTCCACAGCCCTGGAGACAAGGGAAAGTCACTTTATCCCTGTGAACCTCAGCCTCCCATTTATAAAATGGGACAAGTAATATCCTACACACGTGGAAAACATCCAAAAAGAATTGTGTTCGTATAAACACTGTGTTAGTTGATAAGCAGTGTGCCCCCTTCGGTCCTGAGTCATCCTCCCTTCTGACACTCAAATGTTTATCATGGGATGGTTGTAATGATTCCTATGTCTGCCCCAAAGGATTCTAGCAAGGATGAATTTGAATGTTTTGGTTAAATCAGAAAGATGAATGATTGTTAAATATTGCCTTCTTTTATGACATGACAAGCCATCCCTGAAGATGGAAAGCATTATTTACCCAGCACAAGTCAAAGGATCACCAGTGGGGAAAATAGCCATCGCAGAATTATCCTTTGAAACAAAATCATTTCAGCCCAAGTAACGCTAGTACCAAATACTCTGACTTTCCCATTGCTGTATGTAAAACTCTGGCCTCTACAGATACATTGGTATCTGAAACTCGGTCCCCAAAGTCACTTTTAATTCTTCAATAGAATTGTGCCTGCCAGGTACGCACTTGCTGTCCTCGCTCTCCAGCAGGCCCCGGTACGTGTTGATCTCGCACTCCAGCCGGGCCCGGATGTCCAGCAGCACCTGGTACTCCTGGTTCTGGCGCTCCAGGTCAGCCCGGATCTCAGCCAGCTGAGACTCCACGTTGGTGATCATGCTCTGCACCTGGGACAGCTGGGAACTGTAGCGGGCCTCGCTCTCTGTCAGTGTGTTTTCCAGAGAGTTCCTCTGTAGGGGGGCGGGAGGGAGATAAGGGGAGTATCAGGAAGCTGATCCTTCAAAACTGCTTCTAAAGAAATCACCAGCTTCACAAGCTAAGGAGAGTGTGGCACAAAGAACATCCCAGCCGCTCTGCCTCCCCGACTTCACGCTGCCCACCAGCAGGTCTGAACAATACACACCAGGTTGTGCTGGGCCTGCAGCTCGATCTCCAGGGCGTTCACCGTGCGTCTCAGCTCGATGATCTTCGCCTGGCAGGACTGAAGCTGCTCTGAGCTGGACACCACCTGCTTGTTCAGCTCCTCGGTCTGAAACACCCAAGGGAGGAGACAGGATCAGACCTGCCCTAAGGGCCCTGGGGCTCGGGTCCTGAGTGGCCGTGTGCTCAGATGCCCACCTGGGTGGTGAACCACTCCTCCACTTCCCTGCGGTTGGTTTCCACCAGGGCCTCGTACTGACACCTGGTCTCATTCAGCACTTGGTTCAGGTCCACGGTGGGGGCAGCGTCCACCTCCACGTTGAGGCGATCTCCAAGCTGGCAGCGCAGGGTGTTGACTTCCTGACAGAGGGAGGGGAAAGATCAAACTCACAAAACAAAGTCTGTAAGTAAACTCTCTGCAGGGGAGTCCAGTGGAGTGAGGCATGAAATTAGGAAGTGCAAGTTGAAATCCAGTTGATGTAAAACCTCGGTAAGTTACCTCTGGTGACTTCAACCTCCTCTGAGTCTGTTTCCTTAGCTATATCAGGAGGCTGATTGATTAAATTATTGATAATATTTTTTCTGACTCCAGAATTTTATCATTTCTTTTTTTTTTTTTTTTTTTGGTACCGGAGATTGAACTCAGGGGCACTCGACCACTGAGCCACATCTCCAGCCCTATTTTGTGTTTTATGTAGAGACAGGGTCTCACTGAGTTGCTTAGTGCCTCACTGTTGCTGAGGCTGGCTTGCTTTGATTCTCCTGCCTCAGCCTCCCTAAGTGCTGGGATTACAGGCTTGCGCCACCGTGCCCAGCTCAGAATTTTATCATTTCTTTCTGATTTTACCTTTGTTCAGGAATCAGCCTGGCATGACAATTGGTTTTGGTCCTTAAATATAGAGAAACCAAGCTTAACTCCTATCCATTTTATGTCTTCTACCTTCATGTACAGTCTTCTATAGCTTGTTTCCTCCTCATAAAAACATACGTTTGAGACATGCATCTGATTTCCTAATATACATTTAACCACAAGATTTGACTCAACTACTAAGTTCCTTCATTTCTCCCATTTATTTATCCATTTACCCATGCAACTATCCATCCATTTATCCAGCTTGTATTTCAGTTATCTAGGTGACACAGAGGACACGTACATGTGCTATCTCCTTCCAGTATTGACATTAATTTAGTACCTATTCAGAAGATAATAAATTTTAGCAAGTTATTTTAAAGATCTTTGTGTGGGCGTTTGGCCACACATCAGGCCCCAGATGATCAGCTGACCACACTCCTTTATTTAAAAGAGATGAACATGTGACTTATTCCACAATAATTCCCCAAGTATGTTTTGAGCAACCAGAAAAATGTTGAATGAGCTATAAGGTACTTAGCACATCAAAACCTGCCTTACCCTTCTCAGGAGTGTCATGGAGCTCTCAGTATTGTGATGTTGAGGGCTGGGACTTTCTTACCTGTTCATGGTTCTGCTTGAGGCACAGAAGCTCCTCCTTCAGGGACTCCACCTGAGCCTCCAGGTCAGACTTGCAAAGGGTCAGCTCATCCAGGATTCTGCGCAGGCCATTAATGTCCGATTCCACCAGCTGCCGCAGGGACATCTCGGTCTCGTACCTGTGTGCACAGCCCAAGGTCAAAAAGGAAGACCTTTCCTAAGCTTTACTGAGTTGACCTAGTCAAAGTCATTATATTTTGAAATGTTTTGAATTTTTAAAGTTTTCTGAAAGGAAAAGCACCACTGTGCTGGGTAAGGAGACCTACTTCCTCAGTGAGACCCACGGAAGAGATGTTGGTGGGATGCCTGTGCGTGGTTTCATCTATCATTAACTACATCTGTTCTAAGAACCCCATTCACAAGTTACGTTCAATAAAGCCCTATCATATTTGCCCTCTTGAGTTGCTATACTTGGCAAGTCTGCTAAAGATTCTCTCACTATCCTTTCCAAACACACTGAGAAGCAATCTAGTGTTGTGAGACAAGCACTGAAGTAGAAGTCAGTTAGATCCAGTCTTGCCACTGAATGGCCAAGAATAGATTCCTTAATCTCTCTGAGCTTTGGTTTCCTCATCTGTAAAATGAAAACAAAACTAGCACTTCATAGGATTGGACTGAAAATGAAGAAAGAGTGTTACATTGTAAACTCTAAGGTCACATAAAAATGCAAAGGATTCTTATGTTTGCAGCAGTCATACCTAAAAATTTTGATTAATTCTCTGAAAGAAATAGATTTTGCCTCCTATTCTTCTTTTTGCCTCCTATAACTTCTTTCCATTGAGCTGATAGTAACTGATCTAAACTAGGAGACTAGTATGAATTGTGCTTTCAAACTTTGTCCGGGCCTTGAGTTGAAAAAGAGAATTAGTGGCTTCTTATACTCCTTCAGACTAACCATAAAGCTCAGAATCTCAGCACTCAATGAAGAGACTTTGGCTTTTAACCTAACGCTAGCCCAGTGCATGAACCCTCCTAGCATCATCTGAAAGCTTCTGCTGAAACATTCCCAGTTCAGGAAGCTCATCATTTTGCAATTCTGCCTGCCTATCACTAGATGTCTGGGGTCATCACTAAGCCTTACTTGGTCCTGAAGTCATCGGCAGCCAGCTTGGCATTGTCGATCTGCACCACCAGCCTGGCGTTCTCAGACTTGCTGCACAGGATCTGGGGATGGGATTAATTGTGAAATGAGTTATACTAAGAAAGGAATGTCATGTTACTTAAAGCAAAAAGTTATTTCCTTCATCCACAGTCCTTCCCAATAGTTTTAGGTCTCCTTAGGTTTTCAGTTTGGTGATACAAGGAGGATTCGTTCATAGAAGATCATTTCACAATTATAACAGTCGTGGTGAAGAGTCATGAATTGTACTCTTCTTGGTCTACGTCTGATTTCCTATAGGAACTGAGCTAAGTGGGTAGCCAAGGCTCAGGTAGGGCAACCAACCATCCCAGTTTGCTTAGGACTGAGAAATTTCCTGAAATGTTGAAACCAGACAAGTCCCAGGCAAGCCAAGACAAGTTGGTTTTTCTACCCTCACACCACCTCATTCCAGCCCCTACTAACCTCCCTCCACTCTCCTCTTGTGTGCTTAACCATGCTTTGCATGAAGCATTTCCTCTACCTTAAATGCACTTAGATGCCTCATCTACCTAGCAAGACCCCTTCCGTCTCCAGGTGGCCTCTTCCTCCATGTGCTTTCCACTTCTCCAGTAGCACTCCTTAGAACCTCTGTTGTGGTCACTTGTTTCTACATGGCACCCCCCCCCACCATTAGACTTGAGCTCCTGAAAGGAAGAGGCTATCATAGTGATTTACCCCCCAACCCCAGCACTGTGGCTGACACTTGCCAACTGTGGGTAAATAAATAATGATATCCGTATCGCACGACCCTCCTCTGACATTCACTTTGCCAGCACTAATGCACGAGTGGCCAGAAGAACCCAAGGTTTATGCCACTGGATATAAACTCCTACTCATCCTTCAAACCCCACTCAGATATTGGCTCCTTTGGGGAGCTCTCCAAGTCCCACCTCCATGTCCTCTCTTCACCTGCACCCACTTCTTCTTCTGCATTTATGACTCTGCATCATCACTTGTATACATGCCTGTTCTTGTGAGTGGTGTGTGTGTCTCTGTACACTAGTGAGGCTTCTGAAGTCAATGGCTCTCTAGCTTTACCAAAGACAATGTCTCCTAATACAGCTTTGCAAGGCTTACAAATGTTTGAGGACTCACTCAGGAAACCAATAGCTCAAAGTACTAATTCAGGTACACATTATAATTCACATTCTAATTCTCTGAAAAGCAGATTAAGATGTCATAATATAACTAAAAAATCAAATATTTGGGTTTTAACTTTAAAAAAAAAAAGCAATGTAAGATGTCTGAGACTCATTTGGGGCCAATGCCTTACCCTAGTCCCATTCTGTGTCCTTCCCTGTAGTTACTCTAAAATGTATTTTTGAAGACTATTTGATATCTTCTCTAAGCCAGTGAATTCTGTGTCTCTATCACTCTCAACATTAGCTTCAAACAGCCTTAGAGTCACTTGGAAGCAGATATGTGAAATTTGGATAAAGTTCATTCAATTGGCATGTGGTGCCCAGCCCCTCACCTTCTGCTGGAGCTCCTCGATGGTCCGGAAGTAGCTCTGGTAGCTGGAGCACACCAAGGGATCCTGCTGCTGGCTCCGCTCCTGGATACGGGCCTCCAGCTCTGCGTTGTCCCTCTCCAGCTGGCGCACCTTCTCCAGGTAGCTGGCCAGGCGGTCATTCAGGAACTGCATGGTCTCCTTCTCGCTGCCATTGAAGGAGCCCTCACAGAACCAGTTGCAGCTGCCCACATTGGCAGGGATGTTGCAGGCGCCGGGCAGGGTGCAGCCATGGCAGCTGGGAGGCACACAGGGCCGGGAAGAGCAGCTGCTGCGGCAGCTCATGCTGGGCAGGCAACAGTTGTAAGGCATGGTGCTGGGAGGGAGCAGAGCTCTGAAAGTCAGTTTCAAAACCTGATTTCTTTTCTCTGGTGTAAGCCCTGGTCCTCTGCAGGGCTTTATATCCTGTCAGTAGTGGGTGTGGTAACCACATAAAACATTACCCTCCTTTTTCCTTCTTTACCAATTTTTCCATTTGTTATTTAGCCATCCTGTGTGAGTCTCTGACCTCGTAAAATGTTTTACTCTGGCTTCTTGCTAAGTCAGGATTCCTCACCGATCATGGTAGTTAGTTAAGTAAGAGCTTCATGGTTTAGCTTCAAAGTAACCAACTTTGCCAACAGCAGCACTTATTCATGGGGCATTAAGTTAGAGTGACAGCTGGACCCTGTCCTCCAGAGTTGAGGCACTTCTGTATCTCTTCCTCCTAAACAAGGAAGAGTTTGTACTAAAATCCAGCTCATACTAAGGATTCTTGGGGAGGGGGACCACCTAAGGAATCCTTTCTGGAACACAGGCTATTTAGTAAGGAATCCTGGAAGCTCAGATCAGAAAAGACTCACAAGGCCATCCAACTCAGTGGCCCTTGGCCATTCCATCCAGGCAGGGGGAGAAAATTCCACCCTCTTCCTATGGGGCCGCCAGAGGCTCTCAGGCTCCATTTCTACTCTAATCTTTACAAAAATATTAAGAAAACTAACATTTTAGGACCACCTACTATATATGAAGCTCCATACTATGTGCCTACATACAATGAGACTCTAATCAGCAGTGGCTTCTGCTTACTGAGTACCCACTATGTTCAGGAACTTCATACACATTATTTCCTTCAGGCCTCACAAAATTTGGCAAGAGTTTGTAGGGCTGCCTCTAATGGTTCCAGAACTTCCCCATGCTGGAGCCAGGATTCAAATAGATCTAATTCCAAAGGCTATGATCTCTCCACCACTTCTCACTATGAGATGCAGTAGTGTGGAAATTGATTGAGATCAGTGGAACTCAATCACTACTAGATGATGTATCCTCCTAAATTAGAAAGATCCAAGAAATAACAAGTCTGTTCTTCTCTATGAAAGAACTAAGAGTCATTTCTATTCTAATGGAAGTTTGTTAAGCAAAAAATGCACCGTGCCCACAAGAAGTTTTTAAAAAAGGAAACCTCTGGGGGCTGGAGTTGTGGCTCAGTGGTAGAGTGCTTGCCTAGCATGTGTGAGGCACTGGGTTCGATTCTCAGCACTGTATATAAGTAAATAAAATAAAAGTCCATCAACAACTAGAAAATATTTTTTTTAAAAAAGGAAACCTCTGGTTAATCTGGTATAGAAATTCCTGAGCCTAGTAAACCAAAGGATGTGATTCTGCAAAGCCACCATGTTTTCACAAATTTAAGTGATATTTCATGACTATCAGTATGTTTTGGCAAGCAAAGCTTCTTCCCTTATATTCTTCCAGATGGAGCTATGAACTGTAAGAATTTTATGTTTAATCAGAGTTCCAAATATGAAAGACATGTTCCTTTTGGAAGCTATGTACTAATTCTTCTTGTACAGCCATTATTCATATCACCCTTTCTTCAAACTTGCCTATGCATTCTGGAACACATTCTTTTGGTTATCCTCATGGAATGCAAATCTTCATCTTCTAAGAGTGTGTTTATTTTTGGAACCAGCCATATGTCATTTGAGACCAAGCCTAGTGAGTAGGGAAACCAACCAAGCTGAGTAGCATCTTTAATGGATCAGAAGCTAGTTGTGGCTGTAAAAATAATAATGTGCATTTTCTTGGGTGATTCTGAAAGTTATTTCCTAGGAGGAGCTTCAAATGTGCTTTCATAAAGGATAGAAGCTTTGGAGCAAATGTGTGGTCTTTAAGATCAAATGCATTGGAAGCACTGTGACCCTCCCACACATTCAAAATCCACAACACTCTGCCCCTCCAGCCTGATTCTCTACCTGTAAAATGATCCCTCCATAAGAGGATGATCCATCCATAAGAAGGATGTAGGATGAATGTATTTGCTTAAAATTAGTACCAAATGAGATGAGATCAAATAACATAAAGCATATAGTTGAATTCATTTGTTTTTCTCTATTAATCCCCTGGTCTTCTTCCCTTGTTCTCTGTCTCAGGTCTTATAAGAGAAAAGCCCAGACAATGGCACTTTTTGAAGAATAATAAAGGGATAGTATGCTAAAGACTAGAAAACATGTCCATGAAGATCTGTATAACCATTGCTATAGCTTCAACCTCCGTCAGACTAGAATAATTCAGAGATAAGCATCTTTGTATCCTCAGAAGCAGAGGAAAGAGTTTAAAAACACATAGCTATTTCCACATGCTGAGTCGAAATAGCCATGATTGCTGCAGAGCAACATGGTAATTAAATAGTGATGATTGAGAATATTTGGGTCTATTGAGAAAAGATACAAGTTTCAATTCACTTCCTAGGAATTATTGGAGGCAGGTGCTTTTTATCTGTTCCATTTACTGTGTACTGACAATTCTCACCTTTACTTAGTGATAATCTTGTCTCTGGCCAATGACCCTTTAGGAAACATGATGAGCAAATCAAACTCTAACAACCAAAAAGGTTTTACAACCGCCCATGTAATTGTGGCAGACGCTGTGGTTGAGGCTTCTGGTCTCAAGATGTGAGCAAATTGCATTTGAGGTTTAAGGATACAATTTATTATGGAAGCCAAGACTATTTCCATGTCAGAGATCACATGCAAACTCACCAGTAGTACTTCACCATCAAGTGGAGTCAAGACAAATCTGCTGAGGTCACCCTTCCTGTGACTAGGCTTTAATGTCATAAGAAGGACTCTGGCCTCTTCCCCAAATCATCTTCTATGATGGCCAGGTCCTGCTGCATGAAAAAATGGAACATGTATTCTTTTGGAAGCACAAAGTTACATACTGAGCTACTTCCAAATGAATTAACATGTTAATATATACAAATGGCAAGGAGAAACAGGAGTGGTATCACAGGGCTCCCGCGGAGCAAGAAAATTGATTTATGCCAAAAAGGGATCTCAGATGGGGATTCGAAAATCAGAAATGCAGCCAGGCACGGTTTGGGAGGCTGAGACAGGAGAATCGTGAGTTCAAAGCCAGCCTCAGCATGGCAAGGTGCTAAGCAACTCAGTGAGACCCTGTCTCTACATAAAACACAAAATAGGGCTGGGATGTGGCTCAGTGGTCAAGTACCCCTGAGGTCAACCCCCAGTACCAAAAAATAAAATAAATAAAAGAAAATCAGAAATGCTGCCAAATATCAATACCAGCCCACTGTGCTAGAATAGCCCCAGTTGGAATTGTTCATAAGAATAGGATATAGGGATTTCTCAGGCTGTTTCATAAAGATGGAGGGAAGAAATTGTGGTGGTAATCCAGGCTCTGTTCAACAGGGCTTCCAACAGAGGACCACCAGGAGAGAAACTGAAAAACAAGCCAAGTCAGTTGTAAGGTGGTGTATTAACCAGTTTTCCATTACTATTAAAAATATCTGAGATAAACAACTTATAAAAAGAAAAAGATTATTTTGGCTCACAGGTTTGGAAGAACCAGTCCATAATCAATGAGCCCTATTGCTTTGGGCCTCTAATACGGTGGCACATCATAGCAGGAGTGCATAGCAGAGCAAAACTGATCACCTCATGGCCAAGGAAGAGACTGAGGTCCTACAGTCCCCTTCAGGAACCCACCAATGACCTAGGACCTCTCACTAGGCCCCACTTTTTAAAAGTCCCATCACCTTCCAATAGTGCCACCACGAGGACCAATTGTTTAACACGTGGTCTTCTGAGAGATTTAAAATCCAAACTGTAGCAGATGGCCTGAGCAAAAACAGATAAAGCTACCTCAAAATTGGATTCAAGTGCTACTGCCCGAGTTCTAAGAGCTTCCATTATTTCTCTTACATTCAGTCCTGGGCTTCCAATGGGAATGGAATTGGGGAGATTTCAGGGACCAAGTCAAGTCAGAAAAATGCCAGGTTCATCTATGCTATCTTTTTAACTTTACTCAGTCTAGAATAAAAGAGAAGAGCATGAAACAAAATCCAGGACAATGTAACTTGATGAGGCTAGCCTTCCCGGGAAAGCTGGATTCAGGGACAACTCAGAGAAGGAATGAAGACCCATTTGCTTAGACCGCACTGCAGGTCCAGGGAAAGAAGAGAGGCTAAAACATTTTTAGTAGTATGCAGAGCATGAAGGGAAGTAAGCTTCATGCTTAGTATGAACATGTTGTGGTGAACGTTTGTAATAATTTGGTGCCAGGCACAATGGCACATGCCTGTAATCTCAGTGGCTCAGGAAATCGCAAGCCAGGAGGCTTCAAAGCCAGCCTTAGTTGCTAAGCAACTCAGTGAGAGCCTGTCTCTAAATAAAATACAAAATAGGGCTGGGGATGTGGCTCAGTGGTCAAGTGCCCCTGAGTTCAATCCCTGGTACCCCAAAAAAAAAAAGAGTGGAAATGTGGCTGAGCACAGTGGCACACACCTATAATCCCAATAGCTTGGGAGGCTGAGGCAGGAAGATCACAAGTTCAAAGCTAGCCTCAGCAACTTATCAAGGCCCTAAGCAACTTAGTAAGAACCAGTCTCAAAATTTAAAAATAAGCTGGGCACAATGGTGCACAGCTGTAATCCCAGCATTTTGGGAGGCTGAGACAGGAGAATCACAAGTTCGAAGCCAGCCTCAGCAATGGTGAAGCGCTAAGCAACTCAGTAAGACCCTGTCTCTACATAAAACACAAATTAGGGCTGGGGATGTGGCTCAGTGGTGAGTACCCCTGAATTCAATCCCCGGTACCAAAAAAAAAATAAAATAAAAAAGGCTCGTTGGTTAAGCACCCCTAGGTTCAATCCCTGACACCAAAAAAAAAAAAAAAAAAAAAATAGTTGGTAATTTGAGACAGGCAGAAAAAGCTACTAAAATATGGCTTCTTCCACCAGAATCCCACAGACCCTATCTCTTTACAGTCCCCAGTGCTCTCCCAGTTGCTGTACCCAGGAGATCTGCCTGATTCTCATCTTCCCTGACCTGGATGCTGTTGACCACTCCCTCACTGAAACTTTGACTTCTTTTGACTTCTGTGTCACTTCTGCTGCTTCTCTTTTTCCTTCTCCTACTGCTATAACCAGATGGCACCTCTATCCTAAGAGACCTGGAAAAACCAGGGATGAACCTCACTTCAGAGACTTTGGAGAGCTGCTGGCAAGCTCTGTTGTTTCTCTTAGTGGTCCTCAAAGATGTTTCTGAACTCCACCATCTTCCATCTGACAGTTTTGACTCCCACAGCCTTAACTACCATCTTCATTTAGGTGACTCTCTAACATTGCCTTCAAAGCCAGTCATTCTTCCCAAGCTCTCTCCCTCTCCTCTGAATATCCATCATTGTTTCATTTTCTAAGGTCAAAAACTTCAAACCCATACTAAATGTATCTCATGGTTGATTTTACATATCAGCTTGACTGATTAAAGACATGCCCTGATAGCTTGCAAAACATTATTTCTGGGTGTATCTGCAAGGGTGTTTCTGGAAGAGATTACATGTGAACATCCCCTTCACTGGTGTGAGTGGACATCATCTAGTCCATTGAAAGCCCAAAGAATAAGACCATATTCGAAGGTTGAATTTACTTAGTCTTCTTGAGATGGAGCATTTATTTTCTGCTGCCTTCAGACATCAATGCCTTCAATGCCATTCCATTGGCTCCCCTGATTCTGAGGCCTTTGGGCTTAGAACAGAACTATACCACCAGCTTTCCTGGGCCACCAACTTGTAATAGTACATTACAGGAATTTTTAGCCTTCATAATGGCATTAGCTGACTCTGCATAATGAATTTCTTTCTATATCTAGAGATGGTAGGTAGGTAGGTAAGTAGGTAGATGGGTAGATAGATCCTCTTAGTTCACTTTCTCTGGAGAATGCTGATTAATATAGTTTGATCCCTTAGTGTTTCCTTCTTTTTCTCTCCATTGTTCTACTTCTGATCAGCTTTCACATCCTAAGCTACGCTTCTAAAATCCCCCTTCTTCTCATACTAGGCTGAGTTTTCTGCTCTTCAGCTCACTGACCACAGAAAAAGAAGGAATCAGTACTTCAGAGCTGGCACCAGAGGATCTAATAAACAACTGTCACTCAAGGTTACACATGAACTGTGACTCCTGACAGGGCACAGCTGGAGTGTAGTCTTGGGATCACCACTTTAAAAGTCCTCTATGCCCTTTGGCTTTTAGAATCACAGCCTCTGGGACTATGTATGCTCCTTTGTTAGCAAAGCAATAAAACTTCTTTTTCTCTTTTCTCAAAACTTTGTCTTCATTATTGGATTGGCATCAGGGACAAGAACTGAGCTCTCATTATCAAAGGCACTATGGAAAGGACACATGTCACTTGTACAACTGGCCACCACTGGACAAAACACCATGAGGGAAAGGACCCACTGCTTGGTAAAGTGCCCTGAGAGGCAGAGATGCTCATCTGTTCATCCTCTCACTACTGTGCTCTTCTTGGAGCAGCCTGATCTCCTGTACACTTTCCGCAGTTGGTCCTATGTCCCACATGCTATCTCTGGGCACTTTCTTTGGCCTTTCAGCGATCTACTCACTGCCCCACTGACACAGTAGGGCTGTGGGTGCAACAATTGGCAAGCCAGCCAGGAGGTCAAGAAACCACTGTAAGTGCCAAGATTATAGCAGTTGAAAGAGAAAAATGTGAGGGAGGAGACTCTTAAGATGGTCTTCCAGCTCTCTGGGGGGGGTGGCTATTATTGATATCTGGGACCCCCCCATGACTATGATGATGCTCTCAAGACACCCCGAGGATTGGGAGGAATATTGTTGCCGGTGGGCAAGCAACATGGTCTAATTAAAAAGAAAGACCTATTTAAGATAGCAGCAGCTGTAGGGTGGCCCCTTCTCACGGCAGTGCAGGCAGCAAGGAAGGCAGAGCTGCAGGCCCAGGCTCATGTTAAGTAATTGCATGATAAATTAAAGATGTAGCATGAGCACATTAACTCATGGGCTACAGAGCCATTACTTGCTCATGTGAGGAGTGCTAATGAAAGTCTGGAAACTAGCCTGCCATGTTGCTAAACTTAAAGGTAAAAGTAAGGATGTTGGTTACTCAAAAGGACGAGGACTCCCATAAATGCAGCTCCTGTGAACTGAGCACTTCAGAAGAAGAGGATGAGGACCGGGACAAGCCAACTGAGGTGCCAGTGCCAGGGGCCAGACAAGTCATAAGTGAAAAGGTAGAGACAGATCAGCCACAGCTGGGAGAGTGGCTGTTGAGAATCTGCCCCCTCCTGACCAGCACATGCATATCTCCATGAGAGATGGTACTGCTGCTGAGCTGGTAAAACAAGGGAAAAGTTTAGGTTTTTCTTTTTTGGGTACTGGGGATTGAACTCAGGGGCCCTCGACCACTGAGCCACATCCCCAGCCCTATTTTGTGTTTTATGTAGAGACAGGGTCTCACTGAGTTGCTTAGCACCTCGCCGTTGCTGAGGCTGGCTTTGAACTCGCGATTCTCCTGTCTCAGCCTCCCAAAGTGCTGGGGTTACAGGCTTGAGCCACCGCGCCCAGCTCTAGGGGGAAGTTTAGACAGAGAGTCAGGAGAAATAGAGCATCATGGCTGTTACAGAGCTGGGATGCTGGTACTGCAGGCACACTCCTACCAAGGAGTGAAATGAGAAAATTGCCTCAGTCACCACATGCCCTTCCCTACAGATATTCATCTGTTAATAAGGACGGAGCCATCATAATCCATGGGAGAACAACAAGATCACCTGAGAGAGAGATGAAGCATGCTGGGTTTTTTTTTAATTTTTAAATTTTATTTATTTATTTATTCTACTTAGGTATACATGATAGCAGAATGTATTTTGATTCATTGTACACAGATGGAGCACAACTTCTCATTTCTCTGGTCGTACGTGATGTAGAATCACAACATACATGCAGTCATACATAAAGCTAGGGCTATGATATCCATCTCATTCCACCATCTTTACTGTCCCCATGCCCTCTCCCTCCTCCAACTCCTGTGACCAAAGTCCCTCCATTCTTCCCGTGTCCTCCCCCACATTATGGATCAGCATCCACTTATCAGAGAGAACATTTGGCATTTTGTTTTTTGGAATATCACTTTGCATGATATTCTCCAACTCCATCCATAATTTATTCTTTTTTATATTCCATTGTGTGTTTGTACCACAGTTTCTCTATCCAGTCATCTATCAAAGGGCATCTAGGTTGGTTCCACAGTTTAGCTATTGTGAATTGAGCTGCTATAAACATTGAAGCGGCTGTGTCACTGTAGTATGCTGTTCTTAAGTCTTTTGGGTGTAGACCAAGGAGTGGGATAGCTGGGTCAAATGGTGGTTCCATTTCAAGTTTTCTAAGGAATCTCCATATAGCTTTCCAGATTGGTTGTACCAGTTTTCAGTCCCAGCAGCAGTGTATGAGTGTGAAGCAGGCTGTTTATGCAGCAAACTACATAATAAAACTGGTAGATATTCACAGCAAGAAGGAAGGACACCATTCTCCAAATATTGCTCCAGTGAAATTCTGTGGGGCTCTAGTATCAATCTGGGGGCATTTAGTGGGCCTTCCTGTTTCTTCAGCAGCACAGAGTCTAGTTAATGTGGGAAGAACTGAGAAGAATAGGAAAGTAGAGATATGGAGTAAGGATCAGAACATGGAAGAAAGAAAAGGCAAAGGAATCTCAAGGGGCTCAGTAAGGAAACCCAAGAGAAATTTGCTTCCATATGGGAAAGGCAACAATAGACTTTCAATATCCGTTCCCAGGGACATTTACATCGCCCAACCATTTGTTATGGGAGGTGGTGGTGGCATCTCTGGTCCCATGAACAAAACCTGACATAGTATTAATGTTTCATTATATCAATGCGATGTTAACTTCTGAGTCTTTTCCCCACCTACAGAAAGAATCTGAAATGGTGGTGGTACATCCCTAAGAGAGGGAATGGGCTGCCAGTTCCTTCATGTTTCAAAGACTCGTGTTGTCTGCCAACTCCTTGGGATTATCTGTTCTTATAGATAAAGTCCAAGTTTCCCCTACTACCAAATGGTTGCAGATTTTCTTAGGAATATTGAGATGCTGGCATTGCACCATTCCAAATTTAGCACAAATGTTAAAACTATTGTACAATTTAATAAAAGGGAAATCCTGGCGTGTCTGGGAACTTGAACACCTTGAGGTGTTTTCTTACAACAAAAATGATTGTAGAACAATTACAAGTCCTGGGCACATTAGTCCAAGAACAACACTACGAACTGAATGTTTTTAGCTCCCCTGATGCATTTCAGTGGATGCTATGGCAACAGCAGGGCCATAAATGAGTTCCCTTAGGACCTTGGTCAGAGCTTCAGAAGGAGGTGAGGAGATGGAACGGCATGTGGAAATGACTGCCACACTTGGAATTGACCGTGTATCATGTGGCAGCATACAACCACACTTCTCCACCAGGCAATCTGGAAGCAGATGACCTGACTAAAGTTAGATGGCTGCAGGATGTGCCAGCTGAAGATGTGGCTGGTTTGGCAGGCTACAAGGGAGAAAAAGCTCTTCAGCCCACAGCAAAGCGAGAGGGGCTCTCACCAAGATACTCATGTATATGTGACTTTTGCTTTGCCTATGCCATGATGCAGCTGTAGCCAAAGCCTCACGTGACTGAATGGATAACTCAAATTTGGTGATGTGCACAACAGTGGCAGGTTGACTTCATTGGACTCTTGCTCCCATCAGAAGGCTGCAGGGTTTCCTAACTGCAGGTGCACACACAGAACAACTATGGGCCTACACTTGTAGAAGGGCCACACAAAGACAATCAGGCATGGTTTTCAAATGCTTGGCCCCATGTGTAGCCATGGACCTTTATGGACATAGACAAGGGAAAGGGAACACACCTTGCTGACCATATGGTACAAGAATGGCCTGAGAATTTGAACACATATTGGCATTTTCACTTACCTAATAACCCAGCTGCAACAGGATCAATTGCATAAATGAATGGCCCGTTAAAACAGCAACTAAACATGGAGGATGGATCTTTGGCAGTGTGTACCAAATGACTAAGTAAGGATGGTCATCAGGACCATCAGCGAACATGACTACAGCATATGCCCCAGTGCCTCCCTGATGTCAATACGAGAATCTGATGACATTATCTGGATCCAAATAATTATGCTTAAGAAGGACACCTGAACTTCACAAATGGGAGCACAGGACAACTTGCTATTGCCACAGCCACAAGACCTGCCACAGGAGCCCGCATAATCTACTGGCTACTGGAATGGCAAACTTGATGGTGTGGGTTCCTAGGTCCATGGGGAAAGGAGCTAGAACAAGACAGAAGTAGAAAAAATTATTAATCCAAGATTTTTAATCCCTGCAAGAAAATATGTCATTTCATTATGGGGTTCTCCTACAAAGCTACAGGGTTCACTGGAAGAAGAAATATGGTTTTATAGATCTGGGGATGAGTTACTAGCTGGTACTATTCTCATTCAGATTTATCAGTTTATTTATATATTATTGAATAATCAAGATTTGCCTGTATTGACACCTGCTAAAAATGTCTTACATTTCATTCTTAGAGCGAATCCATTTGCAGAATGGGCAAATATTATCCAAACATATGAAGAGCTGCCTCTGTCCTGCCCCACTAGTCTCCTGTGGCACCTGTAACCAGCTACCTCGGTGCAATGGAAGTGAATGTTAAGCTGAAATAACATGTACCACTTATGGACAGCTGGTAAAATTCCCTATAGACTTGAACTTAAATTTATCCTTCGTTAAGAACACCAAATATCTTGTCTCAAATGGACATGGCTAAGCCTTTGCTGTGGTATACTCTGTTTGACAGGTGGGGTGGCTAAGTAAATGAAAACAAAAGAAAAAATTTCTCTCTGTAAAGAAAAAAATGTCTGCAATAAAAATGGCCTCTCTGCCCTTGTAAATATGGGTTGGATCCCTGTCAGTCAGTGTCATTTAACCATTAGACTCAAAGACACTGACTAGGGCTGGGGTTGTGGCTCAGTGGTAGAGTGCTTGCCTAGCATGTGTGAGGCACTGGGTTTGAATCTCAGCACCACTTGTAAATAAATGAATAAAATAAAGGTCCATCAACAACTGAAAATATTTTTTTTTTAAAAAAAGACACTGACTATTTGGGATAGCAAAGTTGAACCACCTGTAGGGGAGCATATTCCTTCCCTTGGGGGAAGTTATGGACGTGTGGCACCTAGGGGGGGCCATACCTGCCTTATAACTGGATTGGCCAATGCACTTAGAAAAGATTTTATATACCAGCCTGTATACTTCCCATGTTATCTATAATCCCTACTAACTGAAACCTTATAAAAACTCAACATAGAGTAACTTGAGCTACCTGGTGACTTTACCCACTTGTAAAGCAACAAACATTAACATTGAGTATCAGGCCGAGGCATTAGCTAAGCACATTACTGCTACCTTAAATACTACTCACAGACCCAAAACTTTGCTTAAGAAAGAAGCTACCCAAATGTGGAAGATAGTGATCCAAAGTAGAATGGCATTAGTTATGCCGGCTAAATCACACGGAGGTGCCTGTGTCCTCATGAATACAGAATGTTATGTAACATCCTTGATGATTATTATAACATTTCTTTGGCTCTACATAAATTGCAAACCCGTATTACCGCTATAGGTAAACTTAGTCCTGATCCTGTTTCTGCCTGGCTGCCATCTCTTCCTGCTACCTGGAGCCTTGTTATATTCAGTCTGCTTGCTCTTAGAGCAGGACTTGTCACATTCTGTTGCTCTTTGTATGGCTATTATGGGATTTGGCTGCAATATAACATCCTCATGTGCCACTCAAGGAACATTGTGGAAGGTGGATGTGATAAGATTTTCAGTACATCTTACATGGGAGATGGAATGTACCACCCTGAAAGAAAAGGGGGACAGTAAAACACTATGTCCCTGAATGTATCCTTTCTGTTCCAAAAATCTAAGTCAACGGATCAATGAGAGTAAGCAGGGTTGGAAGGTCCAAAGGTACATTATCTTGAAGAACCCTGGCATTCTCTTATGCACACTATAAATTAGGGCAAGTTAGTGCTGTCTGTAGAAAACTACTTTCTTCATGTACACCATGACAGTTGCTCCTTGGGATGCTGGTCAGACAAGCAAACTAAGCGGCTAATGCTAATGATGTCACTGCTTCTGCAGCAAAACGTATCAAACACTTCTCTCAGTGATGACTGGCGTGGAGCTGAGGGCACTGTGTAAAGGATGCATGTCACTTGTCCAGCTGACCACCCCCGGACAAAACACCAGGAGGGAGAGGAGTCACTCCTTAGCAAAGCACCCTGAGGGCCGAGGTGCTGTCAGTCCATCACCATTGAACTCTTCTTAGAGCAGCTGCTGATCTCCGTACACTCCCCCAATAAATGTCTCACATGCTATTCTGGACACTTCCTTTGGTCTTTTTGCAACCTACCTCACTGTATGGCACAACTGGGCTGTGGCCATGACAGGGGGAAAGTAAGGACAGAGGGTTGGCTGCATGTAAAGGATCTGTTGGAAAATAATGTCTTAGGTATAACAAGTAGGTGGCAGAATGAACCAGCTTGGCAAAGGCAGGCTTTAGTCCAATTACACATGACAGAATGGCCAGGCACAGCTGTTCTCCCAGTGACTTGGGAGGCTGAGGCAGGAGAATCATAAGTTCAAGGCCAGCTTCAGCAACTTAGCAAAAAAAAAAAAAAATTAAAATAAAAACAAAAATAGGGGCTGGGGCTGTAGCTCAGTGGTAAAGCGCTTGCCTAGCATGCGTGAGGCCCCGGGTTCGATCCTCAGCACCACATATAAATAATAAATGAATAAAATAAAGATCCATCAACAACTAAAAAAATTTTTTTTTAATAAAAATAAATAAATAAAAACAAAAGTAAATTAAAAGGCTTGGAGTGTAGCTCAGTGGTGAAGCACCCTTAGGTTCCATCCCCAATACCACAAAAAAGGAAGGAAGGAAGGAAGGGAGGGAGGGAGGGAGGGAAAGAGGGAGGGAGGAAGGAAGCGAGGAAGGGAGGGGAAAAGAGAAAGAGAAAAAATGGAACGGACTGCTCTTTGTGCAACTGAAAACCTGGAACCTGAGCTGAGGTGAGAGTGAAATTTGACAGTCTTCAGCACAGAGCTAGTCCTTTAGGAACAAGGATGTAGGAGAAAAATGGTGGTCTGAGAATCAAAGTGTTCAAGCGATCCCTCCATTTAGAACAAAAAAAAAAGGGAAAATACAGCCCAGGCAACCAGAGATATAACGAGAGGACATAGAATGTATGGATTTACGGAAATCAAGGAAGATGTATTTTAAGGAATCTGTATCAGTGACATCTGTGTCACAGAGAGGTGAGAGGAGAGGATATTGCTGGGTTTTGAGCACTTTCTACAGACACTAGTCTTTAAGCAATTTAGGAAAAAGGGAAGAAGAAAATTCCAGTCTGATGAGGATGTCAGTGGGGGATAGCAGTGACGTTTGGGGAGGACTCTCAGGACGGCCAAGGTGAGACGGGCGTGGGTGTGAACGGTAGGTTTCTGCATGGCCTACCCTACGTGAGAGCCCCCAGAGCACATCCCTCCCTCTCCATCAGTGTTTCCAGTGGAGCACAATAGCTATGGTCAGTCCTTTGACCCATTCCATCCTCCTAATGCAGGATATTTTTATGAAGCAGTCATGACGTGTACTTTACAATGTGTAAACATGGATGAGAAACACCTTTACTATGCCAGAGAAATAAAGTTTATTGCAAAGTAAATGAAGGAGCCTCCTTGCATTCCAGAGAATACCAGAGAAGGAAGGAAAACAGGAAGCGGCAGAATGTACAGGAATCGCCCTCAGTAATACCTGGAGCCCAGATTACAGGGAGCTGACCATCTTCAGAAACAAAAAGAAACAACTCTCAACATCAAGGAGTTTTCCAGACCTTGGGAGTTGATGATGTCAGCCTTTGCTTGTCAGGTGTAGCAAGCATGCCCAGGTCTAGAAATCACAGTCGGCACGATGAGGTTTCTCAGTGACAACTGAGCCCCGGCAAAAGGACCTGAGGATCATTCCTGTACTCGACCTAAGTGGCTCTGCTGACTGTCTTCAAAGGGAGGCAAGTTGTTCAATTAAGAGCAGCACTTCTGAGAGCTGCTACAGGGTCTGCAGGAGTTGCCAGTCGCATTGGTGGTGGCACATGGGTTGCAGGGGAGGCTGGGGGGACACAGAGGTTTAGAATGGATTAGGAAGGGAAGAGAATCCTAAATCGCACATATTGCCTTGGGCTTCATGAGACAGCCTGTCATTTCTCAGTGGTTGGAATTAGAATGAAATTGTGATTGTTATCAAATCCTTCTCCCTCTCCCAAAATACCACATGCAGGGTTAGAAAAGTTGTTCTTTTGAAAAATATGATCTCGTGCTTTTGAGCTGTCATGGAATTTAACATGATCTACCTTAGGTAACAGATATTGTTTCAACAGGCAATCTCCCGGCCACAACCTCTCCGTTAGTAGCTCTCCAAGGAACATTCCCTTCACCTTTGCCTGTGCACATCTGCTTAGCTATCACAAACCAACAGGCACATAGTAGACAATGAGTGCACATTGTTTAGGCACCATGTGTGTGCCCCCGGTGCCTGACACTCCCACCATACCCATCATCCCAAAAAACCTTCTCCCCGTACGCACTTGCAGTCCTCGCTCTCCAGCAGGCTCCGGTACGTGTTGATCTCGCACTCCAGCCGGGCCCGGACATCCAGCAGCACCTGGTACTCCTGGTTCTGGCGCTCCAGGTCAGCCCGGATCTCAGAGAGCTGGGACTCCACATTGGTGATCATGTACTGCACCCGGGACAGCTGGGAACTGTAGCGGGCCTCGCTCTCTGTCAGTGTGTTTTCCAGAGAGTTCCTCTGTAGAGGGGAGAAGATAAAGATAAAGCTCCTTCAAAGCAGCTTCCAAAGAAGTCACCAGCTTCCAGGGCTAAGGAGAGTGTGGCCCAACAGTGACCCTGACTTCCCAATTTTGCACTTGCCCACCAGCAGGTCTGAACAATACACACCAGGTTGTGCTGGGCCTGCAGCTCGATCTCCAGGGCGTTCACCGTGCGTCTCAGCTCGATGATCTCCGCCTGGCAGGACTGAAGCTGCTCTGAGCTGGACACCACCTGCTTGTTCAGCTCCTCGGTCTGAAACACCCAAGGGAGGAGACAGGATCAGACCTGCCCTAAG
>PVHX01016756.1:7706-42282 GCA_004024805.1 Geosciurus inauris
GGAGACTGCTTAAAAAACTTGGAATGGAACCACCATTTGACCCAGCTATCCCACTCCTTGGCCTATACCCTAAAGACTTAAAAACAGCACACTATAGTAAAGCAGCCACTTCAATGTTTATAGCAGCACAATTCACAATTGCAAAACTGTGGAAGCAACCCAGATGTCCTTCAATAGATGAATGGATAAAGAAACTGTGATACATATACACAATGGAATATTATTCAGCAATAAAAGAGAATAAAATTATGGCATTTGCAGGCAAATGGATGGAACTGGAAAGCATTATGCTAAGTGAAGCAAGCCAATCCCAAAAAACCAAATGCCGAATGTTCTCTCTGATTAATGGATGCTGATGAATAAGGAAGGTGGGAATGGGAAACATAAGAGAAATAGAGAAACACTGGACACGGCATGGGGGAGGTGGGGGGCAGGAAAGGGGAATGGGTGTAGTAAAGATGGTTGATTGAGATCTTCATCACTACCCTTGGTGCATGTATGAAAACACAATTGGTGTAACTTTATCTGGTTTGCAACCAGAGAAATGGAAAAACTGAGCTCTATATATGTGCTATGACTTGAAATGCAATTAAATAAACAAAAAATATTTCTTCCATGGAGGAAAAATTTTGAATAATCAGAATATTCATCTCTTCAGAACTTATTTCCAGAGTTGAGAAACTCATCACACATTTTTTGAATCCATCTAAAATGTCAGTGAATTTTAACAAATTCCACCTTATTGAATTACTATTTCACTTATCCTTTATTTAGTGGTAGTTTAACTTGTACATGTATCAAAATTATCTAGGGGGGGTGTGAATACAGATTGCTGGGCCTATTCCCAGGATTTCTGATTGTTGAGAGGAGGTACAGGCCCTGACTTTTTTGTTGTTCTTGTTGTTCTAATTAGTAATACATGACAGCAAAATTCATTTTGATTCATTGTACACAGATGGAGCACAACTTTTTATTTCTCTGGCTGTACATGATGTGGAGTCACACCATATGTGCAATCACACCTGTACTTAGGGCAATGATGTCCATCTCATTCCACCAACTTTCCTGCCCCCGTGTCCCCCGCCTTTGACCAAATTTCCTCCATTCTTCCCATGCCCCCCTCATTATGGATCAACATCCACTTATCAGAGAGAATATTTGGCCATTGGTTTTTTGGCATTGGCTTACTTCGCTTAGCATGATATTCTCCAACTCCATCCATTTACCTGCAAATGCCATACTTTATTCTCTTTTAATGCTGAGTGACATTCCATTGCGCATATATACCATAGATTCTTTATCCATACATCTATCTAAGGACATATAGGTTAATTCCACAGTTTAACTATTGTGAATTGCTATAAACTTTGAAGTGGCTGCCTCACTGTAGTATGCTGTTTTTAAGTTGTTTGGGTATAGACTGAGGAGTAGGGTAGCTGGGACAAATGGTGGTTCCATTTCAAGTTTTCTAAGGAATCTCCATACTACTTTCCTGATTGGTTGCACCAATTTGCAGTCCCACTAATCCAAATGTCATTCCTTATAGAAACAGAAAAGGCCATCATGAAATTCATTTGGAAGAATAAGAGACCCAAAATAGCTAAAGCAATCCTTAGTAAGAAAAGTGAAGCAAGAGGCATCACAGTACTGGACACAAAGCTATAGTAACAAAAATGGCATGGTATTGGCACCAAAATAGACATGTAGACCAATGGTACAGAATAGAAGACACAGAGACAAACCCACATAAATATAGTTATATGATACTAGACAAAGGCACCAAAAATATACATTGGAGAAAAGATAGCCTCTTCAACAAGTGGTGCTGGAGAAATTGGAAATCCATGTGCAGCAAAATGACACTAATCCCCAATCTCTCATCATGCACAAAACTCAACTCAAAGTGGATCAAGAACCTAGGAATTAGACCAGAGACCTTACACCTAATAGAGGAAAAAGTAGTCCCAAACTTTCATCACGTCAGATTAGGCCCCGACTTCCTTAACACAACTCCTAAAGTGCAAGAAATAAAATCAAGAATCAATAAATGGGGTGAATTCAATCTATAAAGCTTCTTCTCAGCAACAGAAACAATCAATGAGGTGAAGAGAGAGTCTACATTTTGTGAGCAAATTTTTACCACACACACATCAGATAGAGCACTAATCTCCAGGATATATAAAGAACTCAAAAAACATCAAAAAAAAAAAAAAAAACAACAACAACCAAAAAACCCAATCAATAAATGGGCTAAGGAGCTGAACAGACACTTCTCAGAAGAAGATATACAATCGATCAACAAATATATGAAAAAATGTTCAGTATCTCTAGCCATTGGAGAAACGCAAATCAAAACTAAGATTTCATCTCACACCAGTGAGAATGGCAGTTATCAAGCACTTCGATCAAGTTCCTGCCTTGTTTATAAAATAGGTTGGTTGAATAGAGTGTCTATGTCTGTGAGACACATACTGGTGTTAGAAATATGATGTACAGTCTCCTCCCAAAGAATTCACACTGTATAAGGAGGGCCACACACACATAATTGTAAAAGTCTGTGATAAACTAATATCACGGAGTTCAACACAGTGTTATTTCACTAAAATAGTTTTGCTTAGAGTATATTAGCTAACATGCAATTTGGTAGATTTATTCCAAAATTAACATTTCTTGTCAGTTTTTGATGTTGTATGATTAAATAAAATTTACATACACTGACATATACAACTTCTGAGTGTGCTGTTTTTGTTGCTGTTTGTTTGGTTTTTGTGGTGCTGGCGATGGAACCCAGGATAAAGTGTCTGCTAGGCAAGTGCTCTGCCACTGAGCTACATTTCCAACTCCTAATGTGTACTCTTTAGTTTTGATAAATGGATGTATCGTGTAACTTCCACACCCATCAAGATAGAGAATATTTTACATTATTATAGAAGTTTCCCAGATGTCACTTAGGTAAGTTCCACCAAAATAGAGGCAGCCCAGTGTTCTAATAATTTTTCTTTCATAACTTAGTTTTGATTTAGAATTCAAATAAATGGTACAAAATATCATTTCCTTTCTGTCTTTAGATTGGCATATGTCCATGAGAGTTTTTGTGTTATGCGGAACTCACCAGTTCATTCAAGCAATATTAATGAACCCCAAGATTTCATCTTAATGATTCCTAACAAATTAGATCATATGATGATCAACTGAACTGATTACCTGGGACTTGGGGAGTTCCCAGAAATCAAGATTCTCAATACAGAAGGTAGGAAAGTCCTGGGGAATACAGAGACAAATTTTTCATCCTACAATGACATCTTTAAATTAATTAGAACAACTTAAAGACCAAGCCCCTTGTGGCATTTTTATCACATTAACATTCCTTGGTTTACTTGTTTTTATTTTATGGTTTGTGTTTGCAAACCTGGAAAACATGAAACAAAACAATTGTGTAGTGAGGCCATATTGTATGAAAAATGTGTTGAAGACCACCGATGCTGAGATTAGGAACGTGAATGTCTTAGAGTGGGCGCCTCCTAGAGAAGCCCAACATTCAGGGGATTGAGAGCAATAGTTTGCTTGGTAAATAATGCCAGGAAACACTGTAGGGAATTTGGGAATTAATCAGGCCAGTGAGAGAAGGCAGTAGAGTAACATAATGAGCAGAACGCTCCTGGAGGCAGCCAAGGTCCAGTCCCACTGAGGGCCTCTGGAGAACTGGAAGGACTCACTCGAGGGAAATTGCACTAGAGTATCTGCACCAGCTCCCATTCACGGGTTGAGCTCTGCTCCTAGAGGTTCTTACCCCTTCTGCCCAGAGCTTGCTCTGCATTCAGAGAAAGTCCTCAGGTACCAGAGATCCAGGTTTTGGTCTTGAAATCATCTCTCTGCATCAGGAATGCTCACAGAACAGAGATTGAGCACCTCAAATTATTTGGTATGAACTCATTCCTCAGAGATGAACTACAGAAACACAGGCAGTAAGAATGGTAATTTAAGAGGAAAAATAAGGAGACATGATACCTTTATTTATGTATGCCTACAAAAGTCAGATTTATTTAAGATGCAAGAATATCTTCACATGAGAAAATATGGCAGAGCACAAACATTTCCAAAGGGATGACGTGATAGTTGACAGGTTTTAGAGAAAATTCAAACTTGTGTTCAATTGAAAGAGACAGTAACCTGTAGGGAAGAGAGGAGCAGTTTGCAGAGCCAAATCAATCTGTTGGAACTTTGGAACTGAGGTTTTACAATTGGCTTCTCAAGACTGATCTCACATACAGACTACATCAAGAATATTGGTTGAAGTCGACAGGAGAGTACAGGTTAGAGCACTAAGCATCAAGAACCACTAGACCAGACTGGGTAGCAACAGGAGGTTTAGCAACAGCTTGGGCGGCAGCAGCTGGACACACAGCAGCTGGGGCGGCAGCAGGTGGTCCTGCAGCAGGTGGGGCGACAACAGCAGGAGCCACAGCCACTGGAACCACCATAGCAGGGGCGGCAGCAGCTGGACACACAGCAGCTGGGGCGGCAGCAGGTGGTCCTGCAGCAGGTGGTCCTACAGCAGATGGGGTGACAGCGGCAGGAGCCACAGCCACTGGAGCCACCACAGCAGGAGCCACAGCCACTGGAGCCACCGCAGCAGGGCCTGCAGCAGCTGGGGCGGCAGCAGGTGGTCCTGCAGCAGGTGGTCTGGCAGCACCTGGGCTGGCAGCAGCCACAGCCCTGGCTAGAGCAGCAGGAACCACAACAGGAGTTGCACATGGTGTCAGAGACTGGAGGTTCTGTGAGTGTTTCCAGGAAGGTGGGTTTGGAAGGTTTGGAGGTGTCTCTGACCCTCATCCCCTTTTATACCCTGCTAAGGGGCTGCTGTCTTCACATATAACATCCTTTCCTTGTTATTGTTTTTGCTTGTTTTTGCAAAATAAGTGATTATCAAATTAGACAAGATTGATTTCCTCACTAAATTTTCAAGGCAAATTGAAAACATGATTTCCTTTTTCTGATTCATCCATCAGCTCTTCCAGAACTTTCTTTCTTTAGCTTCTTCAAAGACAGGTGTTGTATGATATTCTGCCTACTGGTACTGTATGCTTCAGTCTCATTTTGCCTAGTATATTATGACTACTCTTGGGTGATAATGATTATTATAGGCCCATAGTTCTTTCTTGGTGATCCAAGAGGGTAACTTGTGTTTGAGTCAGATATTTTGGTTCATTCATTAAGGGTCTGCTGAGCCAAGATTTAAATGTGAAATCCAGACCATTTGCTTGAGTACAAAGCCATCTGGACACATCCCCTTCTGTAATCATGATGCATTTTCTAGACACTTTGTGGGAATCCTGAACTGTTTCAAGGTGTAAAAGCAAAGGGTAAAATTATAATTTTTTTTCCCACTGGAAACAAACCTTGAAATCATTTTTAGGGCCTCTTTGGGGATGTTGGCTCCAGAGCTTAGCTATACCATGGTGTACAGATCCCTTGATTCTGTACTGTGGGTATGTTTTCCTTCTGTCTTTGATCACCTCTTTTTGAAACATGTCCACTATTTCCAAGATTTACCTGCCAGACCAAGCTGGATGACCTAGTGTTATCACTTTGTAATGGTTTTGATAGGTGTTGTCCCCCAAAAGCTCATGTGTGAAACAATGCAAAGAAGTTCAGAGGTGAAATGACTGGGTTATGAAATCAAATTAACTTAATAGCAATGTTAATGAATTATGGGTTATGAATAGGTGGATTAACTGGCTGGTAACTATAGGCAGGTAGGTTTTGGTTCGAGGAGATGGGTCACTGATGATGTGCCTTGGGGCTTATATTTTGTTCTTGTTGAGCACTCTGTCTCTCTTTCTCCTTCCTGTTGCCATGTCCTGAGCTGCTTTCCTCTGCCACACCCCTCTGTCCTGATGTCCTGCCTCACCTCAGCCCCAAGGAATGGACTCAGCCATTTATAGACTGAGACTTCTGAAACTGTGAACCCCAAATAAACTTTTCCTTCTCTAAAACTGCTCTTTTCGGGTCTTTTGGTCACGGCATCAAGAAAGTTAACTAAAATATGCCTCTTACTCTCATTCACATCCCACCTTACTACTCAATGCTCAGCAAATAAGCTCTGTAGATGCACTCTGTGGACTGAGACCCTGCTTTATTTTTCACATGGTTGATTAGATGTTACTCTTTAGGTCTATTTTATTTTATTTTATTGGGAAGGTATTGGAGATTGAACCCAGAGATGCTTTACCACTGAGTCACATCCCCAGCCCTTTTTATTATTATTATATTTTTTGAGATAGGATCTCACTAAGTTGCTGGGGTAGGCCTCAGACTTATAGTCCTCCCGCTTCAGCCTCCTGAGCTGCTGGGATTTAGGTTTTTATTTTTATTTAAAAAAAAGAGGAAAGGAAAAAAATAAAAGATAGAGCGGAGATACTAGATCAAAGGACATCAGCTCATTAGTTTATAGTGGAGACAGAAGGCTTAAAGGCTGCATGTGGACAGCAGTGCTAAGCCTGTAGCAGTTGGACACAGCTGGGGCAGCAGCAGCAAAATGTCTGTGTCATTGACTAGGTGACTAATGTTTCAAAAATGAGCAGTGTTTTCCATCTGTCAGCTGGTCGCCTGTGGGACCAGGCAGAGACTCATTGGTAATCCTATGAGGACATCCTGAAGTGTCTTAATTAAGACCATTTAAAAACCAAACACCTGCAACATTTAAATCACATTAACTTAATAGCAAACACTTGATTTACTTCTTATTTTACAGGCTTGTGCTTGTAAAGCTAAAGAACATGAAAGATTTAAACAATTTGGCCTCTGGAGCAGGGCAGTTTTCACTGGATTTGTTGGAGAGAGAGGGAGGAGGAGAGAGAGAGAGGAAGACATAGGAGACTTTTTTATTATTAGGGGAGAGGTTTCTATATAAACTTGGAGAGGTTAAGAAAAACTTCACCACAGCTAAAAAAAAAGGCAGAGTGCATTCTCATTACAGACCACTGTACAGACAATCTGCTGTCCCATGGAGAACAACTCTGCTCTGGGGCAGGGCCTGGGCATCAGAAGTTTTCATGCTCTTCAGGTTTTCCTGGTGGGGAGCAAAGCTTGAGGCCTAGCTCCTTAAATTGTATTACATGTATTTGTACCAGATTCAATTGAGAACAGAAGTTACAAAATAATTAAACTTCAAATGATATTATATAAGTAATAGAGCAAATGATCCTGAATTGGAAACACTGAACTTTGAGCAATTCAGTTTGAAATGCTGATTATTCTCTTCACTATTTTAGATTACTCCAATACTAAAACCAAGAGCCTCACATGGATGAGAATGAACCAATTAACATAAATGAGCATGAAGTACATGGGAAGTTGTTATAGATAGCACATTGGATTTTTCTTAAGAGGAAGTTTAAAGCAAATGAGAGATCATTCTGTGTACTCCTGGCTTGTACTCCATTTTGGAATGGAGCATTAACATGAGGTTCATGCATGCAAATTATGTGAAGTCTAACTAAGTTGTACCTCTTTTATTACATATGATAGTAGGTACAGTGTACTTATTTGGTACATGATTTTATTTCGTTTTAAACTGTTTCATTTTTTAGTTATTTTAGAATACCATGAGATAAAAGGATTTGGTTAAGTAAGAAAATTTTAATTGATTTGATGCAATTATATTTGCATACACCATTCAGGAACTAGTTTCTGTCTGTGAGTAACTTTGGCACATGATAGTATATCCTTTAAAGAATGGCATGCGCACCAGACTTCTCTTTTTAGCTATCAAAGTTATTACACAATTATATTTTATAAATGCCTAGTATGTGTTTTGTCTGTAGCTAAAGTGTATTAGCATTAAGTGAATTATAGTATCTGATTTGTAATATCATGATCCAAGTAAGAACTGCTGTAATGTGCATGTCCAATTGATAGGAAGATTAACACATATCCAATCAATTCAGTTACTTTATAATAAAAAACAAGCTTCATTAAATATTTAAGAATATATATTAAATGTTATTACAGTTCTGATATGAAGTAGTACATGTAAGCAGAGCAATATTTAAAGTAATATTAAGTATAGTAATGCCCACACAGCATTTACTGAATTTTTTGTTCTTCAACTATCTTCATTGATTGCCAACTATCACCTTTTTTTCAAATCTTGATTATTTCATTTGAATATCACTTGGGTGATACACCGGGGGCATTTCTGACATTTTTAGCTCTAATTTTAAGTGCAAACCAACAAATTCAACAGCTAAAGACCAATAAGAACATAGGAACCCAGGTCTCAGAGTTCTTAGGATGACACCTAGGTTGCTCAGTCAACCAAGTCACATAGGGCAACAGAAGTACTGTCCATTAACACTCCTAAAACAACTTTCTTCAGTAATATTGATTAATCAATTCGAGTGAGATGATAAGAAAAATGGGTGAATGGGGTGGACAATATGATTCTCTGCACACACTTTTACTAAAATGTCCTTCCCGTCCTCAAGCTAGTGTACAAAATACAGCTGGCTCACACTGTTCACCTGCTCTCTTCTCCAGGAAATTGTCCTCAGATATATGTGCCACTTCACCGGGAGCATTCTGTCCTCTCTGTACCCTCCCTTCTGGGGTGGCCCACAGCTCGTGACAATGGAGCAGAGTGCTAAGGTTCAGCCACCTCACCTCTAGAAGAACCAGAGCTGTGCTACCTCTCACATTCCAGAGTTTTCTGGGGAGTGAGATGAAATAGAATTCACTGAAACAGAGTTTGGCTCGGCTGCTTCTGCTAGTCAAACTTGCTTCTCAAAATGTCTTTCAGAATTCTCTGGACAGCATTTCTTTAGTAATCTTTCCTGCAAAAATCCCTGTTTCATGTCCCATTATTATAGGGAATCCCAGTTAAAACACATCTCAGGGTGGCACGTCCTTACATACAGCTTAGGGTGATATCCCTAAAGGATAAGAGTTACACAGTATAAAGGCCAGTCCCTCAGATGCACTGATGGAGAAGAGAAAGCATACAAGAAGAACATCCTAAAAGAAACTGGGGAAAAATTGGAAAGAAACAGCAACTTGTTCAGTAGATTTACCAGTTCGGAGGACAGTAAAACCTAGAGATAACCTTAACATCATATTGTATGAAAAAGTGTACACAGGAACCCACACTGAGAGTGAGAATCCAAGTATAATAGTCTAGGTGCCCTTGCGAATTGACACAGATACAGAGGTTTGAGGGGATGTAGTTTGTTTGGCAAATGTTTGCAGGAAGCACTGTAAGGAACTTGGGGAAAAATTGAGGACAGTGAGGGAAAGCAGTAGAGAGTGATATAATGAGCAGAACACCCCTAGAGGCAGCTGGAGTCCACTCACACTGAGGACCTGTGGAAGCCTGGAAGGACTCATACCAGGGGAATTGAGCTGGAGCCTCTGTGCACCAACTCCCTTTCACTGGTTGAGCTCTGCTCCTGGACCCTTTGTCCCTCCTGCCCAGAGCTTTCTCTTCATGCAGAGAAAATTGTCAGATCAAGTTTCAGGAGCTTGCTATAAAAACCATCTTCCTATATCAGAATGAAGAATGCTTACAAAGCAGAGGGGAGGTGCCTCAGTTTGTGTGATATGATCTCCCAGTCATTGCAGATAAACTGCAAAAAGCTTGACAAAGAAGGACAACAATTCAACAAAGCAAAATACGGAGATGAGATGTCTTAATATTTGCATGTCAGTAAAATTCGTTTTATTAAAGATGTAAGAATATCTCTACATGAGAGTATACAACAGAGAGCAATTATTTGCATGGGGAAAATGAGAGAGTTGAGAGATTATAGAAGAATTCAAACATGGTTTCATTTGGGAGAGAGATAGTAACTGGATGGGCAATAGGCAGCATGTTTGGAGGACAAACTCTATAAGTTGGTGGAAATGAAATTTTAGAGTTGGCCTCTCATGATTGGGCTCACAGATAGACTGCATCAAGAATGTTGACTGAAGAAGAACAGGATTGGGCAGGGCAAACAGTTCAGCAGTAAAAACCACTACAGCAGATTGGGTGGCACGAAGATGTCTGGCAACAGTACTGCAGCAGCCAGTCACAGCAAGTGAGGAGGAAGAGCTGGGTTTGGCAGCAGGGGGTCTGGAAATAGGAGCAATAGCAGTGGCTACAGATGAAGTAAGAGGGGACATGGTAGCTGTACATTTAGCAACTGAAGTGACTGGCAGTAGCAGGACTGGTAGTACAGACTAGAGCAGCTAAGGTGGCTTCAGCAGGAGCCACAGCAGCTGGGGCGGCAGCAGGTGGTCCTGCAGCAGGTGGTCTGGCAGCAGGTGGGGCGGCAGCAGCTGGAGCCATAGCCACTGGAGCCACCACAGCCACTGGAACCTCCATAGCAGGGGCTGCAGCAGCTGGGTTGGCAGCAGGTGGTCCTACAGCAGATGGGGTGACAGCAGCAAGAGCTACAGCCACTGGAACCACAACAGCCACTGGAACCACCACAGCAGGGCCTGCAGCAGCTGGAGCCACAGCAGCTGGGGCGGCAGCAGGTGGACCGGCAGCAGATGGGACGACAGCAGCTGGAACCACAGCCACTGGAACCACAACAGCCACTGGAGCTACCACAGCAGGGCCTGCAGCAGCTGGAGCCACAGCAGCTGGGGCGGCAGCAGGTGGTCCTGCAGCAGGTGGTCTGGCAGCACCTGGGCTGGCAGCAGCCAAAGCCCTGGCCAGAGCAGCAGGAGCCACAACAGGAGTTGCACATGGTGTCAGAGACTGGAGGTTCTGGGGATGTTTCCAGGTAGGTGGGTGTGGAAGGCTTGGAGGTGTCTCTGACCCTCATCCCCTTTTATACCCTGCTAAGGGGCTGCTGCCTTCATATGCAGCACTCTTTCCTTGTCATTGTTTGTGTTAGTAAATAGGCTATTATCAAATTAGGCTCACTATTTTTGCTTGAAATTTCAGGTTGAATGGAAAACAGGATGTCCTTTCCCTGGTATGCTGGGATCATTTGTCAGCTCTTCCTTGATCCTCTCTGAAGTGTCTTTGGAGTCTCCTTCCTCAAAAAGACGTGTCACATGACGTTCTGCCTCTTTCTGCTGAGCTTCAGTGTCACTGTGGATAGTAGGTTATGTGTGCCCTTGGTAAAGACCAACTTCAGTCCCTTGTTTCTTTCTGGGACACAAAAGTAAAAAGCTGGGTTTTCATCTCCTGGCTCCTTCACTGTGCATCTTGTGGGTAAAGAAGTTTTGGAGGTGCTGCACAGACCCCTGGCATGAGGGCAGGAAGGCCATCAGGACACTTCCCCATTCCCCAATCATCCCCTCCCTTCTATAGCTCTTAATGGGAGACACAGAACTTGTGAGAGTGGGAACACACACAGTGAAACTTGAATGTTTTGATGATTTTGGCAATATTTTTGATATTTATAATAATAATTTATAATAATTTATAATAATTTGATATTTTTTTAAGGGTCCCCTGAGGGGATATGGCTGCAGAGAACAGCAACACCAAGAGGTTCATATCCCTCAACACCCTACTTGGTTGAGAATTGTTTCCTTCTATTTCTGGCTTCTTGCCTTTGTGGTTTGGACAGGCCATCTTGACTCATGTCTTGTGTTTCCTGAGTACTCTTGCCATCCACCCTTGATGCTCCAGGGAACCTGTTCCTCATACAACCCATCTTGCTGTCTCTGAGGAGTTGCTCACTCTTAAGATGAACTATACTCTCCTTTATATTATTGAGGTCACTAACAGGATTTTAGTGATTAGGTCTTATTTTCAAACAAACAAAAAGAAATCAGAACAGGAAATATCAGTGGATATCAGCTGACACATATTCCTAGTGAGAATGGAGTCAAAGCTTAAAGGGGGCAAAAGTGTCATTGCTAGTGGCCAGGCGACGGCTGTTCTTGAAAATGGGGAATGATGTGACCATCAGTGGGTTCTCTGTGTGTCAAGAAACAGGCAAACAGAGACTAGTGTTTATCTCTGTGATGGCATTCTGATGTATCTTCATTCTGTCTTAATTCAATCACTTAAACAATAAGCCCCTTCACATATTTTTGTTAAGTTAGATTGGATGGAAAACACCTGTTTTACAGTTCTTATTTTTAAGGCATGTGTTAGTCCAACTGAAGAATATGGAATAGATAAATAAATATACTTTCTGAATGTGGAGATATTTTGCTGGATTTCTGGTACATGAAAGAAAGAGGGCAAAAAGAAAAAATACAAGTTTGGCTTTTTGATTCCTAGAAGAAATATTCTTATATAAAGTTAGGAAGTTTGACAACACTGTTTTCCACAGTGAAAAACCAGAGTGTATCACCATCATAGGCCATAGAATATGATAGCCCTGAAACCAGTGGTTCTCAAAGTTGTCTGCAACTGGAATCACCTGGGGGGTATAAAAAACTGCCCATGCCTGGCTCCTGCCCAGAACAATTTTGATTGAACTGATGTGGGAAAGGATCTGAGTATCACAAGTTTTCATGCTCCTCAGTTTATCCTGGTAGCATGCACAGCTGAGACCCCCCTCATTAAATTGACCCCATTACATGTATTGGTGTCAATTTCCATTAAGCCCAGAAGTCACCAAAACCAATACATTTCAATCCGTGGCATCTACATAACAGAGAAACCGATCCTGAATTGGGATCACGGAAGTATGAGCAATGTGGACTTAATCATTTCATATTCCTCTTTAGTGTTTTGGATCATTCTTATGCCAAACCAAAAGACTCACGTGGATGAGAAAGGATCCTTGGGCACAAGGCACAATGGGAATCACTGTAGACAGAACCCTGCACTGTGAAGAAGGGAACTCAGAGCAGGAGAGCCCTCATTCTGCGCACTCCTCGCTGGACTCACCTGTGGTCTGGTAAAATTGAATGGATAATTACTATCTGGATTATATTCAGAGATACCAAGGGTCTACAAAAAATCACTTCTTTATGACACGATGTCATAAACAGTGTAATGTTTTTCCTCTAAACAGTTTTCTTTGACATTTTCAAATGCCACAAGATAAAATAATCCAGATATCTAAACAAGAAAAAAATTTGAATGAGGTGGACACAAATGACATTTGGAAACTCCTTCCAGGAACTAAGTTGTGTCTGTGAGCAGTCTGGACACATCATGCTGGTGTGTCCTTTAGGAAATGGCAGGCAAAACAGAGTTTTCTTTTCAGGTGTCACTTATATGGTGTTAATTCACATCCGTTTTCAAATTAAAACATCCTATGTATTGCGCCCATAGTTACCATGTACGATGGTTACTTGAATTATAGAGTGTAGTAATGATATTGTAATTGTGTTACTAAGCCTTTCACCACTGTGACTAAAATATATGACAGGTATATTAATGGAGGAAAGATTGATTTGGGCTCATGATACCAGAGGTGTAGTCCATGTGGAACAGAGGCAATAGCTTGGACTTTGTGGGCCCAAGGAAAGGCAGCACACCATGGCAGAAGGGCATGGTGGAGAGGCCTTGCTCTGCTCCACTAACTGTAGCCAGGAAGCAAAGGGAGGGAAGAGGCCACAGGGAAGGGGCACCATCCAATACACCTCCCAGCGACCCACCTCCTCCAACCATGCTCTAGCTGCCTGCAGTAATCACTCAGTCCTTTCAAACTAGGATGGACTCTCCAGGTTATAGCCCCCACAATCCAATTATTTCACCTCTGAACAATTCTACCTAAACACATGAGCTTTGCGGAGACAACTTATCAGTTTACACTCAATCATAACCATACTCTAAATAGAGACACTTACAATAAACATGTAGGTGAAGAGGAAAATGAGTGTACTTTTAATTCAACTATATGACTTTACAAATGAACATCCGGTCACTTTTAAATATTTAAGAGTACATGTTAATCAGTATTACCAGATTTGATATGAAGTGGTACACGTAATCAGAGTAGTCAAGTAATAAAAATGTCAACTAGCACTGATTGACTTATTATGTGTCCTGACATATCTGCATTCATTTCTTATCTAAAAGTGTGTTTTAAGTTTTGACGGAATATTTCCATTCACCTGACTTCTTCTTCTTTTTTTTTTTTAATATTTTGTTTAGTTGTAGATGAACACAATATCTTTATTTATTTATTTATTTTTTATGTGGTGCTGAGGATCGAACCCAGTGCCTCACGTATGCGAGGCAAGCGCTCAACCGCTGAGCCATAACCCCAGCCCCTTCACCTGACTTCTTAAGAACATTTTATTGGGCCCCAGGGCACGTGCCTGCAATGCCATGCACTGCAAAGGCCGAGGCAAGAGGATCAGAAGTATGAGGTCAGCCTGGACTTATATATGAGGCTGACACTGAGACTCTATATCAAAATAAAAATCACAAGGTTTTGAGGTTAGCTTAGTGGTAAAGCACTCCTGGATAATATGCCCAGTATCAGAGAAAGCAAAACCATAATAAAAAAATTCAACAGTTTTTATTATGAAAAACACATTTATGTTATACATGTAAAAGATATACATATATATGAGTATACATATGGATATTACACACACATACATATACACACACACACATATATATAGATATAGATATATAGATATATAGATATAGATATACACATATATATGGTTATAAATAATTAGTATTTAAATGCCCCAATTTCAAGTTCAGGAAGAGAAATTTGGCATCACCATGACTCTTGTACATCTTTTCTTGACCTTATCTCCCTTCCTCCTCAATGGAGAATTGTCACCTTGATTTTTAAAGTAGTCTCATTGTGGTTTTTCATTGTACTTTATCCACCTACATATATATTTCTGAACTGTACACTTTAGTTATACATGCACTTGCATTTTATATAAATAGAATCACAGTATACATCTTTCATATTTCTATTATTTGGCTCTATACTGTGGACTAGCTGGGAATAGCCTGTGGGTGGCCCCACCATCATCTATTTCTTGGTGTTGATAGTTACTGGGCCTTGAACCAGGTAGTGACTCTCATGCTTATGGTCAAGGATGATGTCTGCGCACCAACTCCCATTCACTGGTTGAGCTCTACTCCTGGACCCTTTAACCCTCCTACCCAGAGGCTGCTCTTCATCCAGAGAAAGTCCTCCAGCAGGGAAGCCAGGTACGTGCTTACCAAACCACTTTTGGGCATCAGAATGAGAAATGGTCCCAGAACAGGGGTGAAGAATCTCAGATGGTCTGTTATGGTTCTGAACACTTGATAGATGTCCTACCACAAAAATGGCAGAATAGGACAGCAAGTCAAAGGGAAAAAAGAGACAGGATGCTGTTATGTGTATGCCAGGAAAATTCATTTATTGAAGATGTAGGTCTATGTTCACATGAGACAGCACGTCATAGAGCAACAATATGCAAAAGGGTAATGTGAGCATAGAGGGAGGACAGAGAACCTTCTAACTTGTTCTCATTGATAAGAGACAGACCAAGCCAGTCGGGGAGGGGCAGTACATTTGGAGGTCAAACTGTATCATATAATCAATTGGAAATTGAGTTGTTGAATTGTTGCATCATGGAGGGGCTGATAGATGGGGTCCATGAGGAATACTGGATGAGGAGAACAGAGATCAGGTCAGAGTGCTCAGCAGCTGGAAACAGCAGGGGAGGGGGCAGCACTGGGTTCTGCAGCAGGTGTTCTGGCAGCTTTTGTGGATGCAGCAGGAGGGCCTACAGGAGCTGGCCAGGCAGCACCAGGGGTGGCTGACAGCAAGGGGACTGGCAGCACAGAGAGTGTGCAGAGCTTGGGGGGCATCAGCAGGAGCCACAGCAGCTGGGGCGGCAGCAGGTGGTCCTGCAGCAGGTGGTCTGGCAGCAAGTAGGGCGACAGCAGCTGGGGCGGCAGCAAGTGGAGACACAGCAGCAAGGGTGACAGCAGCAGGAGCCACAGCCACTGGAACCCCCAAAGCAAGGGCTGCAACAGCTGGAGCCACTGCAGCTGGGGCGGCAGCAGGTGGTCCTGCAGCAGGTGGTCCTGCAGCAGGTGGGGCCACAGCAGCTGGAGCCACAGGCACTGGAGCCACCACAGCAGGGCCTGCAGCAGCTGGAGCCACAGCAGCTGGGGCGGCAGCAGGTGGTCCTGCAGCAGGTGGTCTGGCTGCACCTGGGCTGGCAGCAGCCAAAGCCCTGGCCAGAGCAGCAGGAGCCACAACAGGAGTTGCACATGGTGTCAGAGACTGGAGGTTCTGGGGATGTTTCCAGGTAGGTGGGTGTGGAAGGCTTGGAGGGTCTCTGACCCTCATCCCCTTTTATACCCTGCTAAGGGGCTGCTGCCTTCATATGCAGCACTCTTTCCTTGTCATTGTTTGTGTTAGTAAATAGGCTATTATCAAATTAGGCTCACTATTTTTGCTTGAAATTTCAGGTTGAATGGAAAACAGGATGTCCTTTCCCTGGTATGTTGGGATCATTTGTTAGCTCTTCCTTGATCCTCTCTGAAGTGTCTTTCGAGCTCTCCTTCCTCAAAAAGACGTGTCACATGACATTCTGCCTCTTTCTGCTGAGCTTCAGTGTCACTGTGGGTAGTAGGTTATGTGTGCCCTTGGTAAAGATCAACTTCAGTCCCTTGTTTCTTTCTGGGACACAAAAGTAAAAAGCTGGGTTTTCATCTCCTGGCTCCTTCACTCTGCATTCTGTGGGCAAAGACGTTTTGAAGGTGCTGCACAGACCCCTGGCATGAGGGCAGGAAGGCCATCAGGACACTTCCCCATTCCCCAATCATCCCCTCCCTTCTATAGCTCTTAATGGGAGACACAGAACTTGTGAGAGTGTGAACACACACAGTGAAACTTGGACGTTTTGATTTTCCCAGACATTAATTGCCAAAATGATTTTTGTGTGTACTCTGAGGAGAGAGATATCACTGCAGGGATGAGCAATACCAAGAGGTTCAGATCCCTCGACACCCCACTTGGTTGAGAATTGCTTCCTTCTGTTTCTGGCTTCCTGCCTTCCTGCCTTTGTGGTTTGAACAGGCCATCTTGACTCATGTCTTGTGTTTCCTGAGTACCCTTGCCATCCATCCTTGATGCTCCAGGGAACCTGCCCCTCATACAACTCATTACCTGCCACCTTGCTGTCTCTGAGGAGTTGCTGCACTCTTAAGATGCACTGTACTCTCTTTTGTATTATTGAGGTCATCAATCAGAATTTATGATTAGGTATTATTTTCAAACAAACAAACAAAAGGAAATCAGAAAAGGAAAATATCAGTGGATATCAGCTGACACATATTTCTAGCAAGAATGGAATCAAAGCTTAAAGGGGGCAAAAGTGTCATTGCTAGTGGCCGAGTGACTGCTGTTCATGAAAATGAGGAATGCTGTTACCCATCAGTGGGTCCTCTGTGTGTCAAGAAACAGGCATATGGTGATTGTATTGGTATCTCTGTGATGCCATCCTCCTAGATGTTTTAATTCAATCCTTTTAAGAATACACCCTTGACATTTTTTCACCATGTTAGCTTGGGTGGCAAACACCTGTTTTACTGGTTCTTATTTTTAAGGCATGTGTTGTTAAAGCTGGAGAATATGACATAGATAAATAAATATACTTTCTGAATGTGGAGATATTTCACTGGATATTTGTGCAAGACAGACCGAAGGCAAAAAGAGAAATAGATGTTTGGTTTGATTCCTAGAAGAAATAGTTTTGTATAAATTTGAAAGTATGACAATACTGTTTTGCACAGTTAAAAAAGACAGAGTATATTACCATCATGGGCCAGTGAATATGATAGCCCCCAAACCAGTGGTTCTCAAAGTGGCTGTAACTGGAATCACCAGGGGAGTGTTAAAAACTGCCCATGCCTGGCTGCTGCCCAGAACAATTTTGATTGAATTGATCTGGGGAAGAGTCTGAGCATCACCAGTTTTTCATGCTCCTCAGTTTATCCTGGTAGCATGCACAGCTGAGACCCTCCTCATTAAATTCTCCCCATTACATGCACTGGTGTCAATTTCCATTAAGCACAGAAGTCACTAAAATCAATATATTTTAATTGATGGAATCTAAATTATAGAAAAAATATTTCTGAAGTGGGAACAATGAAGTGTGAGCAATGTGGATTTCATTATTTTATATTCCTCTTTAGTGTTTTAGATCATTCTCATGCCAAACCAAAAGACTCACGTGGATGAGAAAGGACCGCTTGGGCACAAGGAACAAGGGGAATCACTGTAGACAGAACCCTGCACTGTGAAGAAAGGAACTCAAAGCAGGACAGCCCTCACTCTATGCACTCCTTGATAAATTCTTCCTGTGGTCTGGTGAAATTTAGTGGACAATTGCTATCTGGATCATCTTCACACATTACCTAGGATCTATACAAACTTCACTTCTTTTATGACATGGAGTTGTAAACACAGTCTAATGTTTTCCCTTTAAGTAATTTTCTTTCCTTTTTCAAATGTCACAAAATAAAAAGCCAGATACCCAAAGAAATTTGAATAAAGTGGACACAAGTGACATTTGCAAACTCCTTCCAGGAACTAAGTTATGTCTGTGAGCAGTCTGGACACATCATGCTGGTGTGTCCTTTAGGAAATGGCATGCAAAACAGAGTTTTCTTTTCAGGTGTCACTTATATGGTGTTAATTCACATCCGTTTTCAAATTAAAACATCCTATGTATTGTGTCCATGGTTACCATGTATGATGGTTACTTGAATTATAGAGTGTTAGTAATGATATTGTAATTGTGTTACTAAGCCTTTCATCACTGTGACTAAAATATATGACAGGTATATTAATGGAGGAAAGATTGATTTGGGCTCATGATACCAGAGGTGTAGTCCATGTGGAACAGAGGCAATAGCTTGAACTTTTTGGGCCCAAGGAAAGGCAGCACACAATGGAAAAAGGGCATGGTGGAGAGGCCTTGCTCTGCTCCACTAATTGTAGCCAGGAAGCAAAGGGAGGGAAGGGGCCACAGGGAAGAGGCACCATCCAGTATACCTCCCAGTGACCCACCTCCTCCAACCATGCTCTAGCTGCCTGCAGTAATCACTGAGTTTTTTCAAACTAGGATGTACTCTTTTCAGGTTATAGCCCCCACAATCCAATTATTTCACCTCTGAACAAGTTTACCTAAGGAGAGGAGCTTTGTGGAGACACCTTATCTTTTTATATTCAACCCATAACCATACTCTAAGTGGAGGCACTTACAATAACTGTGTAAGTTGATAGTCAAATTAGTGTACTTTTAATTCAACTATGTTACATTAAAATTAAAATCAAATTACTTTCAAATATTTAAGAATATGTATTAATCAGTTTTACCAGATTTGATATGAAATGGTACATGTAATCAGAGCAGTATTTAAATAAATAAATATGTCTATCTAGCATTGATTGGTTTTCTATGAGTCCCTGGAATATCTTCATTCATTTCTTATCTAATATTGTGTTTTAATTTTTGAAGGAACATTTCAGTTCACCTGACTTCTTAGGAATACATTTTTCCTGGGCTCCAGGGCACATGCCTGCCATGCCGTGCACTCAGAAGGCTGAGACATGTGGATCCCAAGTGTGGGGTCAGCCTGGAGTGGTTAGTGAGATTCTGTGTCAAAACAAAAATAACAAATTCTTAAGGTTTAGCTCAGAGGTAAATCACCCCTGGATAACATGCCCAGTAGTAGAGAAAACAATAAGAAAATAATTTTTAAAATTCCACAGTTTTTATTATGGAAAACATATCTATTGTTAAAAGTGTAAAGGATATATATGTATCCATACACTATATATATTTGTATATCTTGCATAATTTTAACAAACACACATACACACATATACTGTTATAAATAATTAGCAAGCAAGCATCTACACACCAAAAGCTCAAGTCTAGGAAGAGAGCATTGGTGTTGACCTCATCTCCCTTGCTACACCATGGAGAATCATTATCCTGACATTAAAATAGTCTCATCATTGTTTTTCTTTGTACTTTATGCACCAACATATACATTTCTAAACTGTACACTTTAGTTATACATGCCTTTGAATTTTATGTAAATAGAATCACAGTATACATCTTTTATATTTCTATTCTATGGCTCAATACTCTGGACTAGCCGGGAATAGCAGCTTGGAGGTGGCCCCACCTTCATTTTTATACTTCCTGGTGTTCATAGTTACTGTGCCTTCAAAATGGATAGTGACTTTCATGCTTTTGGTCAAGGATGGCCTCCCAGACTGACTGAATTTGGAGCTGCTGAGGACCTTAAAAAGGAGAGGATTTCTGGGAAGCCCTTAGGCCATGGAAGCATGCACTGAAAAGGGGCTGGGGGACCTCAGCCCTTTCTGTCTATTGCTTTCTAGGTGGTGATGGATGCAGTTTGCTTTATGACAATCTTCTTACCTTTGTCACCCAGTGTTCTCAACAAAGACCTATAGAAAGGTGCCACTGGCACCACTTGATCTTGACTGGATCCTCCAGAATGGTGAGAAATATAAACCTGCTTTTTGTAAGTGCATTGTCTCAGGCATTTCAGTACATTAATATGGAGGGGACAAAAATGTAGTTTATGTATTTTCTTCACCTTAGAGAACTTCCATCTAAGCAATAGTGCATGGCAACATTCAGCACTTAAGTTCCAGAGACTCAGACTCTCCTGTGGGTAATCACTTGTTTCACAGGCTCTCCTGTCACTGGCTTAGGTGAATCCAGGTGCAGTGTGACAGGGATGCATTAGGGAAAGAGCTGAGGACAACTTCCATTCAACAGCCCACAAGCCCTGAGCCCCATCCCTCAGAGCCAAGGGTGGAGGCCATTAAGGATGAGAGTTGCCCATCAGGTATTGTTCCCTGTCCCACAGGTCCGATGATATAGTGATATATCCAGTGATATCATAAATGGATCTATGAAGACATTGGTAAGAAATAACAATTCATTGAGAAGATTAATCAAATTGATAGAGAGTCAAACTCAGAGTTGACTCTGACACCATAGAGCTCATGTATATTGTTTGAAAATCTGTTGAAGGATAACAGTACTGAGATTGGGGATGCAAGGGTCCTAGTCTCTGGTGCCTTGAAAATATACCAGATAGGAAGACTTAGGACTTAGAACTTTGGGAAGCGATTACAGGAAGCAGTGCAGGGCACTTGGAAATTGATTCGGGGCAGTACAGAAGGCATAGACAGTGAGCAGAACAGCACTGGGGTCATATAAAGTCCATTCCCACAGAGGACTGTAGAGGACTGGAAGGACTCGCCCAGGGAAAATTGAGCTGGAGTGCCTGTGCACCAACTCCCATTCACTGGTTGAGCTCTGCTCCTGGGACCTTAACTATCATTCACAGAGATTGCACTTCATTCAGGGAAAGTTCTCTGGGAGGGAGGTCCAGGGGCTTGCTTTCCACACCATTTGTGGACATCACAATGACAAATGCTCACAGAACAGGGGTGGAGCATCTCAGATGGTCTGTTATGGTTTTGAAAACTTGATAGATGTCCTACTACAAAAATGGCAGAATAGGACAGCAAGTCAAAGGGAAAAAAGAGACAGGATGCTGTTATGTGTGTGTGCCAGGAAAATTCATATTTATTGAAGATGTAGGTCTAGGTTCACATGAGACAACACGTCATAGAGCAATAATATTTAAAGGGGTAAAGTGAGAGTAGAGGGAGGACAGAGAAACTTCTAACTTGTTCACATTGGTAAGACACAGAGCAAGCCAGTGGGGAGGGGCAGCACATTTGGGGCCAAACTGTATCATCTAATCAATTGGAACTGAGTTGTTGAATTGTTGCATCATGGAGGGGCTGATAGATGGGGTCCATAAGGAATACTGGATGAAAAAAAACAGAGATCAGGTCAGAGTGCTCAGTAGCAGGAACCGCTAGAGCAGACTGGGGAGCATCAGGTGGTCTGGAAACATGGGATGGCAGCAGCTGGAAACAGAACAGGTGAGGGGGCAGCACTGGGTTCTGCAGCAGGTGTTCTGGCAGCTTTTGTGGATGCAGCAGGAGGGCCTACAGGAGCTGGCCAGGCAGCACCAGGGGTGGCTGACAGCAAGGGGACTGGCAGCACAGAGACTGTGCAGAGCTTGGGCAGCATCAGCAGGAGCCACAGCAGCTGGGGCGGCAGCAGGTGGTCCTGCAGCAGGTGGTCCTGCAGCAGGTGGGGCGACAGCAGCAGGGGCGACAGCAGCTGGAGCCACAGCAGCTGGGGCGGCAGCAGGTGGTCCTGCAGCAGGTGGTCCTGCAGCAGGTGGGGCGACAGCAGCAGGGGCGACAGCAGCTGGAGCCACAGCAGCTGGGGCGGCAGCAGGTGGTCCTGCAGCAAGTGGTCCTACAGCAGATGGGGCGACAGCAGCTGGATCCACAGCCACTGGAACCACCACAGCAGGGCCTGCAGCAGCTGGACACACAGCAGCTGGGCCGGCAGCAGGTGCTTCTGCACCTGGGCTGGCAGCAGCCAAAGCCCTGGCTAGAGCAGCAGGAGCCACAACAGGAGTTGCACATGGTGTCAGAGACTAGAGGTTCTGGGGCTGTTTCCAGGATGGTGGGTTTGGAAGGTTTGGAAACTCACTGCTCCACATCTCCTTTTATACCCTGCCAAGTGGCTGGTTTCTTCATATGCAACATCCTTTCTTGCTATTATTTGTTTTAGTAAATAGGTAATTATTAAATTATGCCTGTTTATTTTTGGTTTAAATTTCAGGTTACATGGCAAACAGGATTTCCTTTCTGTGATGGGATCGATTCATTTTTGAGTTCTTCCTCAATTATATCTAAAGTGTCTTTCTATCTATCCTTCCTCAAATACATCTGTCACATGACATTCTGCCTCTGTGTGGTGGGCTTCAGTGTCAGTGGCATAGTATATCATGTCTGTCTTGGGAAAGATTGACTTTAGCATCCTGTAATTCTCTCTGTGGACAGTAAAGAAGAAGGTATGGCTGTTGTCAGATGCCTCATTCTTTATGGGTCTGGTGGGCAAAAGTGTTTTTAGTATGCAACTTTGACCATGCATGAGAGCAGGAAGACCACTAGACACATTTCCCATTCCATACTCTAAATGTTGATGTTCATTCTGGGTATTTAATGAGATACACAGACCTTTTACCAAGTGGAAACCTATGCTGTGAAACTGTAAATTTCTCTTTCATCAAAAACAAAGCTTCTAAAATAAATGTAGGGCCTCTTGGGGGAATTTGGCTATAGAGATCAGATACACTATGAGCTCCAGGTCCTGCAACTCTACACTTGGTTGGGAATTGCTTCTTTCTGTTTTTGCTTTCCTGTCTTTGTGGTTTTTACAGGCCATATGGACTCATGTCTTCTGTGTCTAGGGACAACAACTCGTTCCCTATGGAACTCCACCCTGACACTTCTTGTCTCCATTGAGTTGCTGTGAAGATTCTATGTCTTCTCTTCTTTATTTTTGACTTTATTGATCAGATTTTGCCATTTAGATTTTATTCTGTAAGAAAACAAACATAGCAAAATTAATCAGAGAGAAATCTCGTTAATGGGTATCAGCTGACATATATTCATAGTGAAGATGAATTCAAAGTTCAAAGGCTACCAAGTTCCAAATGCAAAAAGCCTTTGACTATTGTTCCTAAAAATAAGGAATGTGGCCAGTCCATTAATTGATCTTCTTTCAATCAAGAAACAGGAAGGAAGAGACTATTTGATCTATGATGGCATCCTTGAGTGTCTTCATTATGTTTTAAGTATGATTTTTTAAAAAAAATATGATCCTTGCAGTATTTCCATCATGTTTGCTTGCTTAGCAAACACCTGATTTCTGTGGTGTTTTTATTTTTAAGGCATATTTTGGTAAGATGGGACAATAAGACATGTTTATATAAGTCTATGTCCTGAGTATGGAGCTATTTCACTGGATTTGCTGTACAAGACAGAGGAAATAATAAGACAGGGGTGAAGCTGTTTTTTATTACCAGGGGGGTGATTCTACACACATTTGCTGTACAAGACAGAGGAAATAATAAGACAGGGGTGAAGCTGTTTTTTATTGCTAGGGAATATTTCTACATAATTTAGGGGGATGGACAGAACCATTTCACCATCGCTAAAAAGCCAGAGTACACTACCCTCAGAATACAATCTGGAGAATTGCTGCCCTCAAACCAGTAGTTCTCAGTATTGGCTGCCACTGAAATCCCCGTGGGGAGTGTTAAAAACTGCCAATACCTGGCTCCTGCCCAGAACAACTTTGATTTAATTGCTCTGGGGTGGGACCTGGGCATTGCAAGTGTTTCACTCTCCACAGGTGACCCTGATACAAAGCAAAGCACAGATCCTCCTAGTTGAAGGAGGATCATGCATGCATGGTGTCCATTCCAATTAAGAACAGAAGTCACCAAAATCATTAAATTTCACTTGATGCTATATAAATAATACAGGAAAAAGATCCTGAAGGAGGAACATGGAAGTTCAAACAATGTAGACTGAAAAACTGATATTCCTCTTTAGTTTATGAATCATTCTCATACTGATCCAACAGACTCACATGGATGAGATGAATCACAAGAGCATGAAGAACCCTGGGAAATCACTGTTCAGCACCTGCACTCAAAGCAGGAGAGACACCAGTCTCCTTGGTAAATTTGACCTGTGAAATACAGTGGATAATTATCTGAACCATACTCACAAATTACCTACTTCTGCACAAGCTTCACTTCTGCTGTGACTTGAAGTAGTATGTGAAGTATGATGTTTTCCCTCTAATCAATTTTGTCTTTTTCAAATGCCACAAAATAAAATAATTCAGACAATTAAGCACCACAGAAATTTGAATGAGTTGGACTCAAATGATATTTGCATGATCCATCTAGAAACTCAATTATGTCTATGAGCAGCCTGGACACATCATGTTAGTATATCCTTTAGAGATAAGGAAACAGACATTTGTTTTCAGGTGTCACACGATGCAAGTGCATGGCCTTTTTAAAAATAAATACATCCTATGTATTGTGTCCATAGTTACAATGTACTACAATTAGTTGAATTATAGTGTGTGAGTGCTGATATCATAATTGTGTAAGTCAGCCTTACACCACTGTGACCAAAATACCTGACAAGAATAACTTCAAGAAATATGTATGTTGGCTCACAGTATCAGAGGTTCAGTCCATGCTGGACAGACTACATTGCTTGAGGTCCCAGATAAGGCAGAACACCATGGCAGAAGGGCATGGTGAAGATGCCTTGCTTTGCTCCACTAATTGCAGTAAGAAAGCAGAAAGAGGGAAGGGGCCACAGAAGAGGCACCTTACAGGACCCCCCAGTGACCCACCTCCTTCAGCCATGCTCAGCTGCCTGCAGTTATCACTCAGTCCTTTCAAACTAGGATGGTACCTTTAGGTTATAGTCCTCACAATCTAATTTATTTCACCTCTGACAATTCTGCGTAAACACAAGACTTTGTGGAGACACCTTATCTTTTTATATTCAACCCATAACCATGCTTGAAATGGAGGTGCCCGCAATAACTATGTAAGGTGATAGTCAGATTAATGTACTTTTAATTCAGCTATGTCACATTAAAAATAAAATCAAATTACTTTCAAATATTTAAGAATATGTATTAATCACTTTTACCAGATTTGATATGAAGTGGTACATGTAATCAGAGTGGGATTTAAAGAAATAAATATGTCCACCCAGCATTGATTGGCTTTCCATGAGTCCTTGAAATATCTTCATTCATTTCTTATCTAAAATTGTGTTTTAATTTTTGAAGGAACATTTCAGTTCACCTGACTTCTTAGGAATACATTTTTATTGGGCTCTAGGGCACATGCCTGCCATGCCGTGCATTCAGAAGGCTGAGACAAGTGGATCCCAAGTGGGATCACCCTAGAGTGGTTAGTGACACTCTATATCAAAACAAAAATAACAAATTCTTGGGGTTTAGCTCAGAGGTAAATCACCCTCTTGATAACATACCCAGTAGCAGAGAAAACAATAAGAAAATTTTTAAAAATTCAACAATTTTTATTTTGGAAAAAATACTTATTGTGAAAAGTGTACAATATATATATTTATATAGTGTTATAAATAATTAGCAGGCAAGTATCTGCATGCCCAAAACTCAAGTCCAGGAAGGGAAAGTTGGTATCACCATGACTCCGGTATGTCTTTTCTTGACTTCACCTCCCTCCCTTCACCAGGGAGAATCACTATCCTTTTTTAAAGTAGTCTCATCATCATTTTTCTTTGTACTTTATCCACCTACATATACATTTGTAAACTGTACAGTTTATTTTTACATGCTTTTGAATTTTATATAAATAGAATCACAGTATACATCTTTTATATTTCTTTCTTTGGCTCAATACTCTGGACTAGCTGGGAAGAGCAGCCTGGAGGTGGCCCCACTGTTTTCTACTTCCTGGTGTTCATAGTTATTGTGACTTGGATAGGGATAGTGGCGCTCATGCTTATGATCAAGGATGGCCTCCCGGAAACAAAAAAATGGGAGATGCTGTGGACCTTGAAAAGGTGAGGATTCCTGGGAAGCCTTTAGGCCATTGGATGCATGCCTTCCAAAGGGGGGGTCCCTACCCTTCTGTCCATTTCTTTCTAGGTGGTGATGGGTGATGTTTGATCTATGGCGAGCTTCTTGCCTTTGCCACCTGTGCGTCCTCAGCAAAAACCCAAAGAAAGGGTGCCACTTGATCTTGACTGGGACCTCCAGAATGGTGAGAAATATAAACTTGCTTTTTTAAAGTGTATTGCCTCAGTTATTTCATTCATTAATATGAAAGGAATAGTAAAGTAGTTTATGTAATTGCTTCACCTTTGAGAACTGCCTTCTTACCAATAGCATATGGGAACATTCAGCATTTATGTTGCAAACACTCAGATTTTCCTATAGGTGACCAACCTTGTTTTACATGCTCTCCTGTCATTGGCTTAGACGAATCCAGCTGCAGCATGACAGTGATTTATTAGGGAAAGAGCTGAGGACAACCTCCATTCAACTACCAACAAGCCCTGAGCCCCTCCCTCAGAGCCAAGGGTAGAGGCCATTAAGGATGAGAGTTGCCCATCTGGTATTTTTCCCTGTCCCTCAGGTCCAGTGATATTGTGATATATCCAGTGATATCTTAAAGGGAACTCTGAAGAATTGGCAAGAAATAACAATCCGTTCAGAAGATTTATCAGTTGAACAGACAGTTAAACTCAGAGTTGACTCTGACAACATAGAGACCATCCGTATTGTTTAAAAAGTTATTGAGAGATACCAATACTGATAGGAGGACAGGGATCCTAGACTCTGTTCCCTTGAAACTATACCAGATAGAAAGGATTTAGAACTAGTAGTTTAGGAAGTGATCACAGGAAACACTGTACGGCATTTGGAAATTGATTCAAGGCACGCAGAAAGCCATAGACAGTGAAGAGAACACCAGTAGGGTCATATGAGGTGGGGTCTCACAGAAGACAAATAGAGGACTGGAAGGACTCAGCCAGGGAAACTGAGCTGGAGCATCTGTGCACCAACTCCCATTCACTAGTTGAGCTTTGCTCCTGGGACTTATAAGCTTCCTGCCCAGAGCTTGCTCTTCATCCACACTGAATTTTGATGTAGGATATTGAAAACAGGAGAGACATACTCTATACACTCCTTGCCAAATGTGAATCAAGATTTACTGAAATAGAAATAATAATTTGCATCTGGACTATACTCATGATTTATCTAAGGTCTACACAGACTACATCTCTTTTATGACCTGTAGTTGAAGAGGTAGTGTAAAACTTCCCCTCTCAGCAGCTTGTCCTTTCCAGTATTGAATGTCACAAGATGAAGAACTCAGATGAGCAAAGAAATTTGAATGACCCAACTAACAGCACCCAGGAACTGGTTATGTCTGTTTGTAGCATGGACTCATCAGATTAGTATTTCTTTAAAAGAATGGCATGAAAAGGGGATTTCTCCTGTCAGAGGTCTTGTACATTATGTTAAGGCACAACTTTTTAAAAGTAAGTATGTGTAACATATTGTGTCAATAGCTAAAATGTACTATGATTATCTGAATTAAAATGTGTTGATATAATCAAAATGGAGACACAATAATCATGTCTAGTTGATAGGAATATCAACATATTTTCAATTCAAGTAAGTTATTTTCCATTAAAACTCAGGGCCCATTTAAATATTCAGGAATATAATAGGAACATATATATGGATATACATATATACATATACATGTGTGTGTGAATCTCATGATATTTGATATGAAGAGATATAGTAAATTAGAGATATATGTATAGTAATAGAAAAGTCCAATTACCATTGATTTTGTTTCCATATATCCTTGAAATACCATCATTCGTTTCTATGTAAACTTGTTTTATTTTATTTCAAAAGACTTTTCAGGTGCAAGAGAAAAATGGGACTTTAAGCCTTCTGCCCAGAGCTTGCTCTTCATCCACACCAGATTTTGATGGTCACAGGCAGTGGTAAACCAACAGGATTTCAAAACCCAGACTCTGAAAGTCTTGAGGGCTTATAATAATATAAAACTAGCTCTGAAATAAAATGGATGCCAACCAGGACTATGATACCCATAAAAATTAAGCTTCAGAATCAAAGATGAAAGAAAACCTTACATGGCATACAGCAGCTAAACTAATTCATAACCAGAAAGCCTGTCATACAGAACATACTTAATAAAAAGTTTTATGAGGAAGAAATGAAAAGCAAACATCAAAACCATCTTAAGGAAGAATTACACTAGAAGGATAGTTGAGTAAAGGACCAATCATGACCATTCAAACATTAGAAATAAATAATTTTCATGGGAAATAAAATCATCTCTCTATAACAACATGAATGTAAATAATGTAAAGTCTTCAATCTAAAGATCTAGAATGTCAGATTGGACTAAAAAATTGGACTGAACCATTTGATAATTGCAGGAGACTCACCTCACAGGCAAAGGCATCCACAGACTGAAGGTGAAAGGATGGATATTATCCTATATAATCCCATATAGGATTCACATGGGACTCATAAACAAGCAAGAGTACTTATTCTAGATAAATTTAACTTCAACCAAGATTAAGTGGAAGATAGAAAGCACTCATGGAAATAATCCATCAAGAAGATATAATGAATATAAAAATTCAAGCCCCAAACAATGGTGCACCTAAATACATTTAAAAAAATCCTTCACAATATTAGGGATCAAACAGACCACGATACAATAATACTGGGTGACTTTAAACACCTCTCCCACCACTGGATGGATTATCCAGAAAAATATAAGTAAAGATTCCACAGAATTCTACAATATAATTAGTCACATGGACATAACAGACCTCTCTAGAATATTTCATGCATCAATATCTGAATTCACCTTTATCTCAGCCGCACACAGAATGTTTTCTAAAATAAACCATGTTCTATCTCAAAAAGCAAATCTTAGCTAATTCAAAAAATTATTGAAAATACCTTGCATCCTATCAGATCCTAGCGAAATTAAATTAAGAATCAATGATAAGATAAGAAAGAGAAACCACTCTAATAAATAGGAGATCAAATAATACACTTGTGAATGATGAATGGGTAGGAGCAGAAATCAGGAGAGAAATTTTAAAAAAATCATAGAAGTAAATGAGAATAGAGATACAAGATGAAAATATCTGGGACAGTATGACACCAGTTCTAAGAGCAAAGTATATAGCATTGAGTTCACGTATCAAAAGAACACAAAGATGCCAAATAATCTAACATTACATCTAATTGCCTTAGAAAAATAAGAAACAAACAACACCCAAATCAGTACAAGACAAGAAATCATTAAAATCAGAGCCTAAATTGAAGAAGTTGAGATTGAAAACGATGCAAAAGAGCCATGAAGCAAGGAGGTAGTTTTTTGAATGATAGAACAAGATTGATAAACCCCAACGAAACTAATTAAAAGAAAGAGAGATATGTGCAAATTTACAAAATCTGAGATGAAAAAGGAAAGATCACCACAGACACTACTAAAATCCAAAGGATCATCAGAAGCTATTTTGGAAATCGATACTGCAATCTGTTAGAAAATCTGAAAGATATGGACAATTCCTGGAGGCATATGATCTACCCAAATTGAACTATGAAGATAAATAAAACTTAAATAGATTAATTCAAGAAATGAATTTGAAGCAGTGATCAAAAGCCTTCCAACTGAAACCCAGGAGTGAACAATTTTTACGAGAATTTTACCAATTTCTAGCACTTTCTACCAGACATTTTAAAGAATAACTAATACCAATCCTGTTCATACTATTCCCTGAAACATAAAAAGAGGGAACACTGCCAAATTCATTCTATGAAGCCATTATCACTCTGAGGCAACAATCAGGGAAACACACATCAGGAAAGAAACCTTCAGGCAAATATCCTTGATGCATATAGAATCAAAAATTCTTAGTAAAAAATTGGCAGACCACATCCAAAAAAAACATTAAAAAGAGAGTGTTCCATGGTTAAGTGGGTTTTATCCCAGAGATGCTAGTTTGGTTCAACATACAAAAATCAATACATGTAATTCCCCACATAAATGGTCTTAAGGATGAGAATCACTTGATTATGTCAAAAGATGCAAAACAAAATGATTGGAGAAAATACAGCACTCACTCACGTTTAAAACACAAGACAAACTAGGGATAAAAAACTTACCTCAACATTGTGAAGGTTCTATATGACAAGCCCAAGACTAACATCACACTGAATAGAGAAAAACAAAAAGCACTTCCTATAAAAACAGGAATAAGGCAAGGATGCCCCTGTCACAACTCCTACCCAACATAGTTCTTGAAACTCCAACCAGAGCAATTAGTCCAGAGAAGGAAATTAAAGGTATAAGAATAGGAGAGGAAGCGCTCAAATTCTCTCTGTTGATGACAGGATCCTGCATTTAGAAGAAGCAAAGAACTCCAGCAAAAGACTTCCAGAACTCATAAATGAATTGGCAACATAACAGGACACAAGATCAACACTTGTAAATGACTTGTGTTCCTATACTCAAATGATCAATCTGCTGAAAAGAAAAAATATCCCATTCATAATGGCCTCAGGAAAAGAAGTACAATAATGAAAATCCATCAATCAAAAGTAATAAAGGACCTCAATAACAGAAAACTATAGTACACTGAAGAAAGAAATTGAAGCAGACCTTAGAACATGGAAAGACCTTCCTTGTTCTTGCATAAGCAGAATAAATATTGTCAAACTGGCCATACTACCAAAAGTGCTATGCAGATTCTATGGAATTTCCATCAAAGTTCCAATGACATTCTTCACAGAACAAGAAATTCATTATGAAATTCATTTGGAACAATAAGAGACTCAGAATAGCCAAATCAATCTTTAATGAGAAAAGCAGAGCAAAGACAATGTTAATATTGAAACTCAAATTACACTACAGAACTGTAATTAGAAAAACACCAAGGTACTGGCGTCAAAACAGGCATGGAGATGAATGGAAAAGACTAGAAGACACAGAGAAAAGCCCATGTCTTTGGGGTTGATATTCTGTCCCTGGTGAGTGGAACCATCTTGGCTTCTTCCTGCCATGTCCTGATCTGCTTAGCTCCTCCATTTTCTTCTGGCATGGCGCTGTGCCTCCTTGTAGACCCAGAGCAAGAGTCAGCCATTTAGAGACTGAGACTTCTAAATCCCTGAGTGCAAAATAAACATTTTCTCCACTAACATTGCTCTTGTCAGATCTTTTGATCCAGAACAATGAAAAAGCTGACTAAAACACCACCCATCAAGAGTCCAACACGGAGGTCCTATTAAGGTACCGCGCCTGAAGACATCAGCAAGTTGTTTGCTTCTAACTGACGTTGGCATTTAGTCTGGGTAAGTGTCTGCCTTTCAGCCTGCAGAGTCTCAGTCAGCACCATCATACTGAGGTTCAAAAGCATTTGATGCAGCACCATGGAGTCTTAGGTCACTCTACCTGGAATTAATAACCCCAAATATACAGCAAAAGCTGTAAGGACGATTCATATATGACCACAGGAATTCACTGTTCCTACATTCTCCATTATGTCTCACCACCTAGAAGCAGTTGAATGAATAACATGATGTCAGCACCTCTTTACACCATGGTGGAAGCTCCAGCATACTGACGACCCCCTGTGAGGATGGAGCAATTCCCCTCATGATGCAGTAAACACATAAACCAAGGACCATGATGTGGAGCCACGTCTCCCACAGTTAAAATACACTAATACAGAAAGGAAAACTATTGAATGGGGGAGCCTGTCTCACTCACTTATGTACCACCAGATCCTTAGCAGGAAATCTGTACTTCTTTACTTTATAAATTTAAGCTCTATGATGTAGATGCCCTGACTCCACAAGTGAGGAGACTCCAGGGGACATAGCATGAGTTTCATTGCAATGAAAGCTATGGCTGCCACTTGATCACTTTAGGCTTCTCGTGACAGTGGACACTCGGGCTACAAAAGAAGCTCTTGCCACTAGTAACTGATCTCGTTATCAGGAGAAAGGAGCAACAGTGCTACATGATGGGGTGAAGAGAAACATATTAAGCACATATGAGAACAAAGGCATTATCCCTGGAATTTTTCTTTCACTTTTAACTGCAAATGGGCAAATAGAACAGCTGCAGGCCAAGAAAGCCCAGAACTCTGGGGATGAGACCAAAATGACTTTTCCAGGCAAGTCCACTAGATCAGCAGAAATCCTGCCTGCCAACACTAGTAAGATAACTTTTTCTAGCAATGTGGTCTAACGACTTGGGAAGACATTGGAAGACAGGCAGGTGGATAGAACAGACCACACGATTCCCTCACAATAGACCTTTTACCTTAATATTCTCTCATTGTCAATCTAGCTGTACACCCAATACATTTGATCACACTGCTCACTGGCTCTGTTCTCCCGTATATATACCACTTCCTCTGGAACTTTCTGCCCTGTTAAAAAAAACTCCATTTCAAGTTCTGTTTTTAGGGATCCCCAATGAACACACAGACCACAGGGTGACACATCCTTACACACAGCCTCATCCCACACAGCTTAGGGTGGTAGCTCCTCGAAAGAGTTAGGGAAGTGATATTTTTGCATAGACCTCGGATGCAGCAATGGGAACACAGAAAGCATTCAAGACAACTACTCTAAAAGATACTGTGAAAAAAAATTAGGAAGAAAAAGCCACTTGTTCAGAGGATTTATGAATTTGATGGACAGTCAAATCAGTGACCATAACAACCAGGCAACCCAACCATCCACACACCATGAAAAGTGGTTCAGGAGCACCTGTCCTGAGAGCATGAACCCAAGACACGTAGTCTGGATACCCCTGTAGACAGACCAGGAGAGGGGCCTTGGGGAAACAATGGTTTATTTGAAAAATGATCCGGGAAACATGACAGGGACTATGGAAAATGTTCCAAGGCAGGGAAGGAAGTCTATAAAGAGTGACACAATGAACAGGAAAATCCTGAAGATATCTGAGCCCCAATCCCAATGCAGATCTTTGGTCAACTGGAAGACACATCCAGGGGGAATCTCTCCACCAATCCCCATTCACTGATTGACTTCTGTTCGTGGGAGCTTGAGCCCTCCTGCCCAGAGTTTGCTCTTTATCCAGAGAAAGTCCTCAGGCAGGGAGGGGGTGCTTGCTTTCCAAACTATATCTTCCTGTGCTGGAATGTGAACTGCTCACTGAGCACAGATGGAGCACCTCAAATCATATGCTATCATCTCCCAATGTTCAGAGATGAACTACCAAAAAAAATGACAAACGACACAGATTCAACTAGGAAAAATAAAGAGACACAATAGCTTTATGTTTGCTTGCCAGTCTAATTGATATTTATTTAGGATGTAGGATTCTACTGACATGAGGAAATATAACACAGAGCAATTGGTTCAATGGGGGTAACATGAGAGCTGAAAGATTTAGAGAAAACTTCTTTTGATTTGGGAGACAGACATTGATGTGGGAGAGGAGGGGCTGTCCATTTGGGGGCCAATGTCTATCAGACCATCCATTGCAATGAAGGTTTGTAGTTGACCTGTGCTGACTGGTTCCAGAGATGGACTCCCTCAAGTATGTAGGTTGAGGAGCAATGGGGGGCGGGGGGGAGACGCTGAGCAGCAAGAAGCAGTAGAGCAGGAGGAGAGGAATGAAGTGGAGGGGCAGGGAGCAGCAGGTGGGCTGGCAGCACAGAGACTAGCAGCAGCAGGTTGGGCGGCAGCAGCTGGACACACAGCAGCTGGGGCGGCAGCAGGCGGTCCTGCAGCAGGTGGTCTGGCAGCAGGTGGGGTGACAGCAGCAGGAGCCACAGGCACTGGAACCCCCACAGCAGGGGCTGTAGCAACTGGAGCCACAGCAGCTGGGGCGGCAGCAGGTGGTCCTGCAGCAGGTGGTCTGGTAGCAGGTGGGGCGACAGCAGCAAGAGCCACAGCCACTGGAACCCCCACAGCCACTGGAGCCACCACAGCAGGGCCTGCAACAGCTGGAGCCACAGCAGCTGGGGCGGCAGCAGGTGGTCCTGCAGCAGGTGGTCTGGTAGCAGGTGGGGCGACAGCAGCAAGAGCCACAGCCACTGGAACCCCCACAGCCACTGGAGCCACCACAGCAGGG
>PVHX01016757.1:0-42174 GCA_004024805.1 Geosciurus inauris
TTTTGGTACCGGGGATTGAACCCAGGGGCACTCGACCACTGAGCCACATCCCCAGCCCTATTTTGTGTTTTATGTAGAGACAGGGTCTCACTGAGTTGCTTAGCACCTCGCTGTTGCTGAGGCTGGCTTTGAACTCGCAATTCTCCTGTCTCAGCCTCCCTAAGTGCTGGGATTACAGGCTTGAGCCACCGCGCCCGGCCAGTGTGCTTTTTAGATGTGACTCCAAAAGACCCAAAGATCCTAGAATTGTGTCCAGGCACAAGGATAACCCCTGTGCCACAGGGAGAAGAGAACTATAAGATAACAAGGTGTGCAAGCATCTCCTGTAAGGGAAAATCCATTAGAACAAACAGCTGTATGTGGAACCCGCGAAGAGAATGGCTACTGCGTGAAGCCCTCCTGCAGGCTAGCCAGGCCTATCTCTTGGCTCTTCAAAAATGTGGAAATGCTTTTTTGTTTTATCTCTGTCCACACTTTTCCTTTCTCTTTCCTATTTGCAGTCCAAAAATCATATTTCAAAATACTTTAGTAATTACATAACTGTCTATACGAGGATGCAGTTCCCGACGCTCAATTTCAAATTGAGGAAATTTCAGGAGCTCTGCAGAGTGGCTGGGCACCTATTAACTCTTCTATTTTACTGAAAGATGAGCACACGTACCATTCGGACGGCCTGCTGGGTTTTATGTGCTCAGGCCCATCTCTCATTGGAGACCAGGTTGTCCATCTGTCTGTCTGACCATCTGAGAGTCACAACTGAAAGGCACACTATTCCCTCACAGCAAGGCTAACCCAGAGCCTTGGGCACAGGAGAGCTGATGTCAAGGAACTGCTTAGGGTCACAGGAGAGAGGACAACCATTCCCTGACTCACTCTGGAGCACTTACGGGTGGCATAGCAGTCTCTCTGCATTGGGCAGCAGACCACCCTCTCCAAGGAAGGCAGCCCTTCTGATCTGATTTTTTTATTTGTATGTTTCCAGTGCTGAGAATCTTTTCAGCCCAAATACCAACCTGTATTCTTCTCCATGACACCAAGTGGTCCTGACCTTGGCACAGGAGAGAACAGTGAATGCACCCACATGCTCCAAGGGCACCAGAGAAGCCAGGAGATGGAAGATGCCTCAGGATTGGTGTGGCTTGGCTCTGCACTTTTGGCTGGGCAAGCCCCTCCGCAGCCCCTGCAGTCCTTTTCTAGTTCACCTTTCACTTGCCTTTACTTTCTGGAATTCTACTTCATTTTGCCTTCCTGGCTGTCCCTTTTTTTCTGCTTCTCTCCTCTTTCCATATCCCCAACTGAAGAGCCTACTCATGGAAAATCTCCATGGTTTTGTCATCATTAACTAGAGTCACAGTGACATAATTCTGATTTTTTTTTTGAATGACTTATAAACTACAGCCTGCCTTTCTTTCCTCAGTGACTCTAGAAATCAAATTCAATTAAATGACTAAAGGACAGAAGTCCTTGCCCCAAGTAGAATTCACTTTGAAAAACTTTGGTACACAATTGGGTAGAATCTGTCTTCATCTTTTTTAGCTCTCTTTAAGTCCAGTTTATTGATTGCCTTGTAAAAACCAAAGTCCTATAACACCAATAACTTCAAAAATAAGAAAGTTCATGAAACACATTGCATAATTACAGAGATGATGTTATAAAGAATAACATACTTCATTGGAATTATGTATTAATGAACACAGAGCAAGGTGGAGATGTTTAGTCTATTGCTGGGGTGAAAGGAGCTTGAGAGTTCCACCAGCCCAGTGGGCATGATGCAGCCATAGTGCTTGGCTGACTGCCAAAGGAACAGAGGCCAATTCTAAAGAGCAACTGGTTAACGAGAGGATCTATCTGCTTAGCACTCTGTGCATCCCCACAGTGCTGGGCAGGATCACCTGGGATGTGGTGGCATATGCACACCTGGATAGGGTGCTAAGGGCTGATTCCCTGTGGTGGGACAGCAGAGATGACTCATCTTGAGGCCAGAAGATGCCTGACTCTGGCTTAGATATCACATCTAGCTAATCACTCTAAATCATATACTGAGATTAAGTCCAAGAATCTTTATTTCTAAGTTTATACAAAGAAAATATGCAGCTTAGATCTTACTAAATACAACTTTGGCTCTTAAGACCAAGTTGCCCCATGTGCTAGGCCTTTCTAGCCCTGAAAAGCATGTTTTAAATACCTTACAACCGTATTTTGTTTAATTTATAAACATTGTTGTGTGGACCCCTAAGAAGAGAAAATAGGACTTGTCACTGAAGTGAAATGAAATAATTCAGACTCTTAGAACTGACAGAATATGGTAAACACATTCATCGTGATTTCATTTTGGAGGATTTATGGTAGAGAAAACAGTGAGGTGATTTGATGATAAGAGAAAATCATCTACCATCAAACCCAAAACACCTGGAGTCATGCCCCAGCCAGTGATGAATGGGAGACTTGTGTCACTGTGGAGGGCTGACCTGGGTGCAAACAGGGCGCTGACATTACCTTGGAACAGGGGACAGCGGCTGCAGCTTCAAGCAGTGCAGCCTCCACCTCCTGTGCTGCTGCTCACGGAGCCACCTCCTTCCACTGCTGACCATGTTCTTTGGGAGGGAGCGAGAAAAACTCATGTTACAGAGGTGAAGCAACAGGGCACGTGCTTAAACTAGGCAATATTGTTCAGGAGTGTCACGAAACAAAAAGACCATAAAGTCGCACCATAATCCAAGAGAACATTAGCAATGATTTTATTCACACATAATTAGTCTGGTGGGTTTTGCTTAAGAAGGAACGGGAGATCTATGGCTTGTTAAAACAGATCAGGCATTCACAATGGACACCAAGTACGTAGGTATAATTACATGGAACGGATTCTTCATCTCAATTAGAAAAAAAAAAAAAGAGGAAAATTCAAGACTGCCATGACTGATCAGCTTGAATGTTCAGATTCTAAAACGTGCAACGGCATTTCAAATGTCGTCCTTATGTAGCTGGTAGAAATAACAAGGAAACTGAGTGATCAAATAGTGATAGATACATGTGCGTGGGTGTGTGTCAAATAAAAATAAAATGAATAGAAATAAAATTTGGCTTTAGGTGAAATCTAACTTATAATCCTAACAGAAACATAAAAGTTTTAATTGTGCATTACCTTGTAGGTAAAAAAGACATGAACTAAAACTAGCTTCTGATTTATTCTCTACAGCAGCGACTAGAGCTTCAGGCTTCTTTCTCTATTGCTCATTAGCACCACTGCCAGCAGACACCTTTGCTGCAGGCTCCTGCGTTACTGGAACACTCAGCTCATACAGTGAAGAGCTGGGGAGCCTGGGCCTGAGGTCACACAGACAGCAGTGTCTCAATCAGATGTCAACAGACTTCTTGTCCTATCCTGTCTTTAGGAGAGAAGCACAAGTCCCTTCCCTTGATGGTGGGCTAGACGTGGTGACTCGTTCCTAACAAACAGGAAAAGAGGAGGTGGCAGTGTGTGATTTCAGAAACTAGATCCTAAAACACACCATGGCCTCCTCTTTGGTCTCTCCCTTGGACGGTGCATTCTAGGGAAAGTTAGCTGCCCCACTGTGAGCAGCACTAAGGAAGGATACATGTGATAGGGAAGGAAGGCATCCTGACAGTTGCCAAGGAAGAATTAAACATCACACGCGGAACAGCCCCGTGAGTGCGCCATCCAGGAAGCAGATCCTCTAGCCCCAGGCAAGCCTTCGATGACTGCAGCTCCAACTGACATCTCCATTACAACTGCCTGAGAGATCCCAAATGGGGGCCATCCACTACTCTGTTCCCCAATCTGTTCCACAGAAATGTGACAATTAATGCTTGTTATTTTAAGTTGCTATATTTAGGGGATAATGTATTATACAGAAATAGATAACTAAAACAGAGACCTGGATTTGGGCCCCTACCCCAAACACGTCATGTTATTATAGGTGAGTAACTTAATTTTTGTAAGTCTCCATTTCCTCATTTTTCAACTGGGCTTAACACTAGGTACGTGAAGTGTTTAACACTGTAGCTGGTAAACAGAAAACACCTGCAAAAGGTAATCAACTATTAAACAGACCTCTGCATTCAAAATGCTCAAATATTGGTGTCAACCGAACCTGAATCCGCAGAGCTGCAGCGAGCAGACCTACATCATCTTCTGCAATGAGCCCATTAACATGTACCTCTGGAGAACTACATCTAAGCTTCCCTGTAAAAAATTAAGGGGAAAAAAAAAAAAGACTTTCAGCATATTGTTTTTATAACCAGTGTTCCTTGTAAAAATCCAGCGCACTGAATAATGGTCTCATTTTGCAACCAAGGAAGTGGGGTCAGGGCACAGCTGCAGGTGGGTCACCTATGGCACAGCCTTGGGGATCTTGGTTGGGCCCCAATGTATTGCACATCAGAGAAATGTCCCCCTAAGCTATTAATCTGGATAAATGGAGGTGGGATTTAACAAAGAATCCGAGGCCTTGGGGAATCATCTCTCACACTGTACCAGGGAGAAACATCTAGGAACACAATCTCTTCAAATAACCTCAAGTATCATATTGTGATTTTTTTTTTAAACAGAGCACTACTAGAGATATAAATACAGTAGTAACTCAAGACAATTCACAGCAAACAATTGCAACACTTAGTGCAGAGGCAGCCTAGCCCGCAGATCAGAGTTTTCAAAATGGAAAGGCACTGATAAGAATACTACTATTCCCTTCTTAGTTACTACTTGCAAAATTTATGAAAAATAAATACACAGGCAAAATGCTTTAGCCTACATTCTTCCTTAGAGGAAAGAAATGTTTCTAACAGCAACTTTTCTGAATTAAGAAACTATTGTCTTCTTTCTTTGGACTATTCTGCTCTTAAATTATCCATTTTGCTGACAGTCCAGTGCAAGAAAGCCCACAGAACACTTAAGAGTATGTGTTTTGTGATGTTCTATTGTCAGATGTACTAAGGGTGTTGGAAAGACATATCCCTCAGGTATTGTTTAAAGATTAGCAGCACTTCAGTTTTATAAATCATATCTAAGCAAAAGGCAAGGGTCAAATAATGAGAGAGATTTGTTTTGTTTTGTTTTAACCACTAGAGATCTGATCTTAAAATCTTGTTCATCTACTATAGGAAAGAAATATGCTTTTCACAGTCTTCTGTCTTTAAGTGCTGGAGAAATAAGACAAAGCTCCATTTAAGGAGCTCGTATCAATTTATAAATGCATGTTCCAAGATTGTAATTACAAATACTCATGTGAATGAAGAATATTTCATCCACACGGTTATGCAGTAAAAAAATTCCTCCTATCATTTCGGTCAATAGAATGACATGGAGCTTATTAGCAAATGTGAGAATATGCTACTTTGAAAGCTGAATGATTGCTGGTATGTCTAAACCATCTCACAAATGATTTCAACAAACAGGATGAGCTGTGTGAGGAAGAGCACCAACAAACAAGACCAAATCTTGTAGGATCCCGTATTTTTCTTTTTGAAAAAGCAGTTAACCGAATTTCAGTAGTCCTTTTGGTATCGTATTGCTTTATTTTCCTTTTGTACATTCAAATAAGATTAATTTATATTAATTTGATTTTTTTTGTGGAAAAATGTAAAACGGTTATCTCAAGGTAATGAGATCAGAAGTTATTTTTATTTTCTTCAGTGTACTAATCTGTATTTTGCCAATTTCCTACTACAAACATTGCCTTTATAGAAGAAATTGATGCAATCATGAAACTGAATTTAAAATTCTAAATCCAACGAATTAGAAGCAATTAAGAGTGGTAACTGGGCAGTCAGGAATACATTCTCAGTGAACTTCAATGCTAAAAAACACTTGAGAAAGGAAATCATTATTTCAGCCCCCTGCCTGTGTGAAGATGGGACCCCACCTGGAAGCTGTTCACAGTCTGGGCCTGAGACACACCCGGGGACCAGAGTGCAACCGGGGTGCCTTCCCAAACCATGGATGGGTCTCTCCACTTCCCATTAAATGCTGTCCTTTAGCCCCTGGTTCCTCCAGGAAAAGTCAGTGAATCACTTTGAAAGACAGTCTTTCATTTATATATTTTTTTCATGAAAACCAAACTTTCTGCAATATGAACACTTACGGCTCAGTGTTATGCTGTCTCTAGAAGTCAGAACAGTCCCTACACTGACATGGGCTGTTTGGAGACCACCCTAAGAAGTTTGGCAGAATAAGTGAAGTGCAACGAGCTGAGGCAAATTTTTGGTCTTCCTGTCCTCTCTGCTCTACTGACAGGAGCTCATCTCTGGCCTAGGATACCCTTCTTATTGCAAAAGTGCTCTATAAATCCATAGATCAAATGCGAAGATTTTTTTCCTATTTAGGATGGCAAGTTATTCTGAAACACGTGTGCAGAATTTGGAAATTAGGAAAAGTAAAAATTAGAAATTAGCACAGATAAAACTTTTTAAGAAAAACATTAGTGATTAGTTTTTCTGCTAAATATACTGATGTTGTAAAATAAAAAGGTAACATGCAATAAATAAAATTAGTATGAACCATTTAGAATAATTTTGTGACAGTGTTCTCAGGAGTTCCCTCCCAGCTTACACCATCTGAATCCCCCTACTGAATGGCCGCATAGCACGCTTTTTAAAAAGAATATAACATAAGAAATGAAGAAAGGAATGTAATTAAAATATCAGTATCTATATATATAGGCAGGCCTTTTGGAATGACTGAAACCAAATTGAGAAGGAATTAACATAGGGCTGCATATTCTAAATGATGTACACCTTTTAAAAGAGTAAAAAATATATATTTTATTTAGAACTAATTAACATTTGACATTAATTAATTTTATTTAGAGCTAATTAACATTTGACAATAATTAAGAGGCAAAAAATCGAAGGGGTAGATCCAAAACACCTAGTATTTGTAGGGAAAAATAAAAGAAAGCAGGTAACTGATACAATGGATTTTAGAATTAAAGTTCAAAAGTTATAAGCAAATACCCTTATTTTATTACAAATGCATTAGGATCATGACTAAATCATATGCACTAAATCATAACTCCTAAAACTTCTTACATATTCAGAATTTCATTGAACTTCTTTGGGCATGATTTTTCAAATAGAACCATATAATCTGCTAAACTTGACTCCGAAAGGTAACTTGTCCTGGAGAGCAGGCAGCAGTGAAGCAGGAGGGAGCAGAAGAAGTGGACCAGTGTTATTGGCAGCTAACATGAAAGAACAACTGTACGATTGAGGTATCATCTCATTTATTTCTCCCAACTGCCTTGATTCCATTTCATCCACAAGGAAACTGAGGATCACAGAACTTAAGTGATTTCCTCAAGAACAACTGTGTGTGTGTGTGTGTGTGTGGTGGGCTGGGGATTGAACCCAGGGTCTCGGGCATGCTAGGCAAGCACTCTACTACTTAGCTACAACCCCAGAATTTTTTTATTATTATTTTTTGAGGGGAGCATGTGTACTGGAGATTGAACTCAGGGGCACTCGACCACTGAGCCACATCCCCAGCTCTATTTTGTATTTTATTTAGAGACAGGGTCTCATGAGTTGCTTAGCATCTTGCTTTTGCTGAGTCTGGTTTTGAACTCACAATCCTCCTGCCTCAGCCTCCCGAGCTGCTGGGATTACAAGTGTGTGCCACCATGCCCAGCTTATTATTACTCCTATTTTTAAAGACAGGTCTTGCTAAGTTGCCTAGGCTGGCCTCAAACTTGCCATCCTCCAGCCTCAGCCCTGCAAGAAGCTGAGATTAGAGGTGTGTCACCATGCCCAGGCACCAATGTTTTTTTTTTTCAGTCTAGAATCCCTAACTCCAAAATCCATGCCCTTTCCTCTCTCTCTTCTCTCACACTGAGGAAAGCCCAAGGTCCCTCAGGATCCTGGAGTCCATTACTATGAGCTGTGGGATGCAATCCATGGTCCTTCCCTGACTTCACACTAAAAACAGCTATGTTAGCTTAAAATGATGCTGTCAACTCCTGTGAACCACTGAGCTACTGTGTGGACACTGTTCTCTGGGCCTGAGATTTAAGACCAGCTTCCTTGTTCCAAATGGTCCACCAGTCAGTAAGGACTCATACTGGGAGTACTAATGGTCTTGCTTAGGGTGGGCTCGGCTCTTCAACAAGCAAGCTGTTACAAGATCACAGTACATTTCTTCCCTTTAAAATAATTTTTAGCAATAAAATCTGTAATGATTCTAATAGCTAGAAAACAGATCACTGCCATTTCTCTGTTTTAAAATCTACACATTCAAGCTGGGCGCGGTGGCGCACGCCTGTAATCCCTGTACTTCGAGAGGCTGAGACAGGAGAATCGCGAGTTCAAAGCCAGCCTCAGCAATGGCGAGGCGCTAAGCAACTCAGTGAGACCCTGTCTCTACATAAAACACAAAATAGGGCTGGGGATGTGACTCAGGGGTCAAGTACCCCTGAGTTCAATCTCCAGTACCAAAAAAAAAAAAAAAAAAAAAATCTACACATTCAACTCCTGCAATAGTGGGATGAACAGACCCAACATTAGGTGTGATTGTTTTCTGAGCACTACTTCTGGGCCATCAGCCATCAGGCAAATCTCTCCAAGGATTAGATATTCAATAATGTGCTTCTGAAGAATTACCTCACCATAACTCACCAGGTCCTGTGTATTTTTACACAGGGTAAGAGGAGGGGGAGGGACCCTGTACCATTACGACTAGATGAAAATCTCATCACCCAACACTGCCCTTACTCCGCCACAAGGGTATTAAAGTTCTTCTGGTCTTAAGTTTAAACAAAAACACTTCTCTTTTTAATAATGCTTCAAAGAGCCTGCTCTTTGTTTAAAGTGGCAAGAGTATGACAAGAGGGGAAGGAAATCTGCCTCTAACTTACTCGCCGGTTCAATTTTCATAGTAATCAAAGTCACTAAGATGAAACTGTCCATGAGGAAATGCGGCGCTATTATGGACGCCACTTGGAAGACATCCATCCATATCATCAGTGTGGGACTTTGCATCTTGTCTCCACAGCTGCCCCATCAGGCCTGTGTTGAAGTGGGGACAAGTTCAGGGAAATGTCTCTGAAATGTCTAACTTAAAACTACAACCAGACCACAATTTGGAGTCCATGTTTACTCACTCATTCAAAAGTCAACATTGACTGAGCGCTTATTAAGTATCAGGTACCATTTTAGGCCCTGGGCATTCAACGATCAACAAGAAAACTCCTACAACAGGACAAGATAAAATTTAAAATAAACTAACTACTTATGGAATCATTACATCAAAATAGAATGCTTTGGTCTTTTATGTCCCCACCCCCCAAACATGGTGATATTGAAAACTACTGTTTTTTAGAAACACCTTTTTCAAAAACAAGAGTCCTAAAAAGAAATGTTATTAAAATGAAGGCAGTTTCACTAAGTAAAACACATGCCACTTGCAGATAATAGAGCGTAAAGGGATCCCAAAAGAATATCAAAGTAGATTCACCTGTCTCTAGCCAAGATTATGCTAGAACTATTCTAAATATAAATGTTAATAAAATAATAGCACCTCAGAAACACACTTTTTTGGAGGGGAGAGATTGAACCCAGGGAACTGTACCACTGACCTACATCCCTTGGCCCTTTTTATTTCATTTTTTTTTTTTTTTTGAGACAGGATTTCACTAAGTTGCTGAGGAGGGTCTTAAACTTGCTCCTCCTGCCTCAGCCTCCTGAGAAGCTGGGATTATAGGTATGTGCCATGACACCCACTACATGAGCAAGGCTACCATTCCCCCCAATAGTCTTTTGATCCATGGCAGTGCCCCTACCAATGCTGGGACCTTTACCTGACAGGAAGTCATGGAAGCAGTTGAGAACAGTGGTTCCTGGTTGGATCCAAGAATGTGGAATCTCTTCGGGCTTAGGTGAGCCTAAGACCACAATGTCAGCCTCATGAAGCTAAAAGGAAAAAGAGACATGTTTTCATCGTAGCAGAAAGACATGACTAACTGCTGGTGCCAGTTGACTTCAATGTAACAACAACAGTCACAGATCCAGAGTTTTGTTCCAAGCCGCAGACATGGAATCGCTCAACGAATTCCTTTTGAGCACGTTAGTGGAAACAGAACAAGACTAACACATCGGACAGAGGAAAGAAAACAGGACTACAAAGATGTCTTCGTGGTGGTCACAGGGGCATAAATGCTGTGACCATTATCATTTGCACCTTTTCACTACTGACCACAATATCAAGCAAGAGGATGGGCCCTTACTGATGGCTGCAGTGGACAGAAAGAAGGGTGAATGAGGGTGGCATCCTAGCTCCACCTTAGGAAAACAGGGGTTGTGATAGTGAAGAGTGACAAGCGCAGCGCTCGCCTGGACAGTGGCAGCATCAAGATTCATCCCTGATGGACTTCTACTATGTCCACCAAAGGACGGGAGCCAGAAAAAAAATCTCTCACTTTCCTTGAGGCCCAAATTTGCCTCTTGTCCAACTATACATATATATTTTTTGTCTGAAAAATAGGAAAGAATGCAAGCACAACTACAAAATGCCTCCAGCACATCCATCCTGCACTGTGATAATCAGCACTGCAGGAATCCGCCTGGCAGGAGGGCTGCTTCTAGAAGTAGGCTACGAGGCTGGTCCTGACTTTACAAGAACTGCTTGTCCAGGAGCCACAGAGTAACTGACTGATTTCAAACTGGGTCCACATGTGGAGGGAAAGGCAAACAGGGAATATCAGATCCATGCAGGAGAACAGCTGAACTTGCACAGGTCAGCTGGGTGCTGTAAGTACTATCTCACTGCATACTCCACGTATGTGAGGTTGGCTTTCCTTTCTATGCTCATGTAGTAGGCAAGGGAACGGGGGCTCATGGAGCTGACGTGTTTATGGGTCTGTACTGTTTCTCCCAGTGCATCCAGTCTTGGAGATACTCTGCAAGGGAGAGAGAGAGGAAAGCTGCCTGCCTTCTACTCTCCAATGCTGACGGTCCGTCCCTCACTGGCTTTTCTACAGATGTCACTGTCATGCGACTGAATAGAGTCTCTGGAATGAGATATTTAGAGGACCAGAAGACAAAACCCTAAAACATGCACACCACCACAACCACTACCCAGCCACTGAACCACCCAGGTCACAAATGCACTGTGCCCTCACTCACTCTCAGCTGGGTGAGCTGGTCCCTGAACATCTAGGGAAACAAACTAGCTCCTCTGGCATCAAATGATGTCTTTTTTTTTCTTTCCCCTTTTGCTGTCCTAGGGATTGACCCCAGGGCCTCACATATGCTAGCTGAACACTGTCATAAAGCTACATCCCCAGCTCTAACTGATGTCATTTAGGAATCTTGGAAAAAGAGATGGTAAGGAGGGGATACAGATGTACAAATCCTACCTGATTTATGAACAAAGAACCCAGGATCATGGCTAGTTCCATGTTCCCCTGATAGGAAGGAGTGGAGGGAGAACAATTTAAATGCATGTCTCTTCGTAAGGCCAACAAAGTCAACGTTTTTTGTTGGTGCATTATAATTACAGGTAATAGTGGGTAAAGTCTACTTTTAGAAGGTAACATCTGGAAAATGTCCAGTCAGTTTGATCACACAAATAGGGAAAAGCACCAGTGCTTTTCAGCACGTTACTTTATTACAGCATCAGAAGCAAAAGAACACACTGAAATGGTGTTACACTGAATCTGTATCAATTAATCACTATCAAAAAAAAAAAAGAGAATATCTTTCCAAAACATTTGTCTAAATAACCATTCTTTTTCTACACTACCCGGTCATAACTTGGCTAAACAGCACTAAGTTTGCTGCTGCTCTCCCCAGGAATCTGGTCTATTCAAGTTGTATACCATCTCTACAGATAGATGTGAAAAGTACCTAGACTTCTGGGTGATGTTATATTTAGGGGGGAAAAAAGTTCTGGTTGGAGAGGATTTTAAACATCTGTTTTCAAAAATGTATTTCTTCATTTATATACATGACTGTCAAGTTCAACCATGGTAATCCTCAAAAGAAATGAGGATGTTTAAAGCTTGCTGCAAATCAGGAGATGAGAAACTCCACTTTACTAGACTGTTCTGCATAATAGCAGCAAAACCAGAACATGTTAAGGCATCTGTAAAAAGGAGGTGTACATGAACAATGCTGAAACGTTCATTTTGGAAAATGCCAAGGATCGCAGGTTCACACGAGTCCCCTAAGAACACTTAGGTTTTGACACGTGGTGCCTTAGATACAACCTGTTCTTTTCATTACCTATAAATCTCAAAAATCTCATTCTGACCTCTTAACTCCATACAGACACACAACTCCAAAGTGGGCTGTGCTAATAAGCAACTGGGGGACAGCTGATCCCACAGAGAGAAGATAAAAAATCCCCTCCCTTAGCAATGATCACATCGTAGATGCTAATTCTTTCTGGAAAGGAAGAATGCTAGATACTTCCATCAATAAATAACCCACTGAGGAAGAGGGAAGGTTTTAATGAGCTCAAATTCAAGGAGAATTATTGTCTCACTGGCTGTTCCTGTTTTCCTCTTCCCACATGGGAAAGGCCCTGGCCAAAGCCTGGCTTGAAACTCAACCTCATAACAAAATATTGCTTTCTATGCGGAGCCTGGAGTAGAGTAGCTTAAAGTGAACCACCCACTCCCCAGGCAGGGGCTCAAATGTTAAAACAATACTGAGACACAGATACTCAGACACTGATGGGGAGTGTGTAGGGGTGCCACAGCGATTAGATAATGTGCAAACTATTCTTCAAGCAGATGACTTTCAGGAGGAGCAAGAATCAGAGTATGAAGGGAATGGGGAGAGGAAGGAAGATGGGATTTGGGAAGTTTTATGAATTACCCATTTTTTATTTAGCAAATACAATGCCCTTAAAAAAAAGATTTTAACTAGAATAAGTACACCCCTCCCCTCTTGGCTAGAAGACAGACTATCTCCTGCTACCAGGGATGAAGATGAGTGTGGGTACTCTCAGGTGTGAGATTCACATATACATCAAAAGTTGGAACAGATTAAAAAAAAAAAAGGTTAAAAGATATTTTCTCGAAGAATTGTGGTTTTTATGTCTTTGAAATGCTGCCAACACTGAATTTCTACTTATTTTTCTCACACAATGCAGACAGTAAGCTTGACTAGTATTCAACATCTGGACAGACATTGGGATTCCTGATCGGTCCCCATGTTGGCCAACCAGCTGTCATATCCTAGGCAACGGAGACGCCAGCTATACCCATGTGGCTGCCTCATTTCATGCATCACTTTTGACACACTGGGACATGCTGGGGCATATGGGAGCCTGGTTAAGTGGCTTTAGGCATCACATTACGTTCCAGGGCAGATTCTGCCACAACGCCTTGTACCAGGAAACAGAAAGTACCCGCGAAAATCCTACATCACTGTCAGGCGAGGTGGCGCATGCCTGTAATGCCAGTAGCTCAGGAGGCTGAGGTAGGAGGATCACAAGTTTAAAGCCAGACTCAGCAAAAGTGAGTCTGTAAACAACTCAGTGAGACCCTGTCTCTAAATAAAATACAAAATAGGGCTGGGGATGTGGCTCAGTGGTCAAGAGCACCTAAGTTCAATCCCTAGTACTGCCCCCCTCCCCCAAAAAAACCCTATGTCACATGGAGGTTCCTTGACTATTGCATAGCCAAGTCCTTAAAAGAATTCAATGTCTTCTTTTAGAAAATGTCACTTTTCTTTTATAAAATGTCAGAATTTCCAAATTCACAAAAGTTTTCTTAATGACAGTGGTGGTCACGCTGGGCTAGCTGTATGGTTTCCCCTACACAGCCTGGGGGGTTAGCAAGGTTCCTCTGGAGGCTACAGGGAGTGACATCTGAGAGGAGGCTGGCAGGAAGCTGGGTGCACAGGTCTGGAACTAAGAAGGCAGGACACATGGGTGCAGGCCTGTATGCATCAACCACAGATGGAAGTTAAAATCAGAAGGTTGGATGAGACTCCCCTGGGAAGAGCGAGCATGGGAAGGCTATGGGGTCCAAGTGCGTCCTCAGGGAACACTGATATCAGACGGTGAGAGGAGAGCAAAGGCTGGAGGCCAGGACATGGCCTAGGAGTCCCAATGGACAGCAGGAAGGGGGCTTCCGCGTTTGATCAACACATTCACAATACACCTAGTGGTCAAGTAGGATCAAAACAGGAGACGTGTGTGGCAATTAGGAATCTATCCATGACTTCCCCAGAGCCCCTGAGCCTGGCATGTCCTCATCCTTTGACAGCACGTTGCTCACAAGAGATTTCACTCAGGCAGAGCTTTTCACAAGCAGATTCCTTGCTTACTAATAATTGTTTGAACCTAGAATGTCAAATATTTAATTTGAAATCTACCAAACATCCTCCATAAGATTACTACTCTGTATCTATGAATCAATATCCACATTTTCCTGAAATACTAAGCATACTACAAATCAGGAACGTGAAAATAACTGTGTAACTACTACACAACGAGAAGGTCAAAGCACTCAGATGTTTTCGTTCGGATGCTGTAATACTTTGGCAAGATAAGAGAGGCTGACAACTTCAGCAAAAGGTATTTCCCCTTGCCTCGTGCCCACCCAGTGAGCTCATCCTGGAAGGACTTTTCTTTTTTTCCTTTTAGGAATTGAGTGTGTTTCTGTTTTCCAGTCTCATTTGTGATCAGTAAAACAGATTATTGGCTTTCAAATTACAAGACCTCCCTTAGGGTTGTTTCATAAATCAGAATGAACAACTGGGAGTTATGATTACAGCATATATCCACTGAATCTTCCCCCAAAGGGGTAAAAAGTGACCTTCCTTTTCCTAAATGTTCCTCTGTTCTGCTCTTACTTCATCGTTCAACTGCCCAATGTGTGAGAAGAGAGTATCAGAGATACTCGGTTGCGTACAAAATGTTAGAAAAAACAGTTAATCTTTTTTCAAGTGAGCTTGATACTTCCAAAAGTTATGAGAGATGATAAAGGAAAATGCAACCTCAAATCTAGTAACAGATACGCTCTGACCAACTCATCAAAAATAATCCCCTTAAAAAAAGTAGGGCAGAAAGAAAGTGTGCAGGCAGTGATCTTCTTTCACATGTTAGACTCAGAACCATGGAGAATAAGGAGGAAATGCCGCAGTTACAGTTCCCAGAGCAACAATAAGCCAGCCGTGCCTGGCAGGGGAATGGCAGGCCTGGGGCTGCACGTCTGTGCTGCTAACCACACACTAATCCACACACTGGGTTCATAAAACGCAGCTTTGCTTTTCCCGATGTTTAAGCTTTCAATGCTCAACTCCATGTCACACATCTATAGATCAGATGTCCGCATCCCTCTTCTTGGAGAACTCTCAGGGCCTTGGCTGCTTCCCTGAGGAGTGAGGAATCCAGATGCAATGGGAAGGATGGTCCAGATGAAGTCGCGCCACCTGGATTCAAATTTGGACTCTGCTCCTTATCCGTGACAGTGAAGGCCCAGGCTCTCTGGCAAGCATGGTATCTGTTTTTCAGGGTTGTAACATGAATAACAGAAATCTCTGCACAAATAGGAGATGCTTTATTATTCTGAATTATGCCAGACCTTCCCATTTAAAAGATTCTAATTCTATGTCCTCAAAAAGCATTCACATTAGAGCGGGAGTGAAAACCAGTATAGAAAAGTACCCAAGAGGTGACATGAAAATGGCCTGAAGGTGATTTTTTTTCTTTTGGTACCAGGGATTGAACCCAGGGGTGCTTCACCACTGAGCCACATCTCCAGCCCTTTTTTGTATTTTACTTAGAGACAAAGTCTCACTAAGTTGCTGAAGCTGACTTTGAACTTGTGATCCTCCTGTCATCTCAGCCTCCTGAGATGCTGGGATTACAGACGTGTGCCACTGCAACCAGCCTGAAGGTGATCCTACCAGCTTATTCTCTGCAGAACACAGGCCTGCAGCCCCTCAGCCAGGACCATGACAGTTCTCTTGTGAAATGTGCGTCTCACTTCCCCATCTGGTCCTTGATGACCACAAGGATGTATTTGCAGTTAGCTGCAGGTGACTGCAAAGTAACATGGACAGCCTGAGGGCTGACCCTAACCCCACAATTAAGAAGAGAGCTCAGGTTCCAGACAAGGTTTCCAAGAGAGAAACAGGACATGGTATCAGATTCCACTGCTGTTTGTTAAACTGGCTCTACCACCCAGTGAACACAACACTGTGTGTAATGCTACGTCTCTGAGAAGATGCTCCAATTCAAACCAACCTTCCAACACCTGTAACATCACCCAGGGAGACTGAAAATAGAACATTTTTGCCTGTAAGATACAGGAAGGGCCTCTGAGAGTGAAGAAATGTAGGAAAAAGTAGAGATAGAGGGTGTTTTTGTTACATTTCTGCTCATGTATTTAATAAGAACAATAGTACACTTCTTCTAATTTTCAGTTTCTCAGCTTAAATTCAGAACCATGTAAGACTAATGAAATTATTAGTTGCCATGGTTCTACTTGATCTCACATGGTCATTAGTTTCACTATATTCCCTCACAAATGTTTTTCTCAACCCTGCTAGATATAATGGACTGATATTTGGCATTTAAAAAAAAAAAAAAAAAAGTCATCAACTGCTTTTCTGGTGTTAAAAAGTAATACAGTGATCAAGCTTCTAGAAGTGAAGTGGAACTAACATACAAATGTACTTTCAGGCTACAAACATCCAAAAAGAAAGCTCAGGGGCCCATATCACTTATGTCCACTGCCCAGAAACCTGGGTCTTTGCTCGCTACAGCACTGTGACACCCAGGAGGGCCTGAGCTGTTTTCTTCATCCCTCCCATCACAGGGAGCAGGGAGAAAGCCCCATTGAGGCTGACCTAAGGATCCACATACCGGGCCAGGTGCCCTCTCAGCACACACTATCCCTTCTGAACAGGGAGTCTACAGGCCTGGTGACAAGTTCCAGGTCTCAGGGAGAGACGAGTATGCCTCTGGGATTATAAACAGTTGGCATGAAACAACTAATGGCTTGGGCTCTGGCCTCTGATGTTGGCATTTGAGCTGGGAGGGACCTTTGGTTTTGAAGTTCAGAGACTTTACACGAATATCTGCCATAAGAGCTGATGTGCTCAGTGGTTTAAAACACAAGGTGTACACCACCACCTGTATACTTTTTAATTATCTGATCTCTGGGAAATCTCTCCTCTGAGCCTGTTTTGTCATCTGTAATATGGAGATAATGACAGTTTTGCCTAACAGAGCAGGTTATCAAATCACTGAGATAACATGAGTAAGATAGTGCCTGGCCCAGAGGAAACCACTCACTCAACTAATGTTAGCCATCCTTATCCCAAAATGGTACTGTCCCATGTACATCCTCCACTGTAAAAAAGAACTGTCCTGTAACTCACTAATCCAAGCCCACTGCAAAAACTAAGAGCTCCGCAGCTCCATTCCCGTCCTAACACAGATAGATTTAGAATTTTCCAGTACACCTTTTAAAGGCGTTTATGAGCCATGCTGTGTGTTAAATTTAAACCGGAGAACGCTTTGTGATAATGTAACATTGCTCAAAAAAACCAGACACTTTGATGCTTCAAGTGTGAAAGACCCGTATTTTTCCTTTTTCTGTTAGTACTGGTTTTGAGGGTCTCTGTGCTCAAGAGGAGAAACGAGATCCTCTGAGAAAAACAAAACAAAACGGTTCTCTCATTTCTAGGCTGTTTCTTTTGCACGCAGCTGGGATTCACCTGATTTGTCCCAGCTGCAGGCCATTTCAGCCTCCACCTCCGGCTGTGCTGACCACGGGTTCAGCAGACTCTCCAGGGAGCAGAGTCCCGTGGTGCCTGTCAACCTCTCACTGCCAAGGAGTGGGTACCACGCCACCTCATTAACACCGAGGGCGGAACATCCTCTCACTTCAGATGGGTTTTGGCTTAACATAAAATCACCAGAGCAAGGAAGAGGGTTACCTCTAAATCTAGGCTAATTCCCAATGGCAGAATTGCAGGCGGGTGGCTCTGTGGATGTGCTGGGAAGCTGAGCTTGAGGGACTGCATTTGTATGGAGGAGGCGAAGGAAGGAGGGGGATGCCTCAGCCCTACCCCAAAATAGCAGCTCCGGTGCTGTGGATTAGGCACAGTGATGCTCCACAGCAAATGGCTAATCTGCTAATCTGGACAAAAGCCCAGACCTTCCTCCCCTACCTGCCCCAGAACATCCATGGAAATGCAGAAGGCATCTCAAAGCCCGGAAGGGACGCATAGGAATAAAGCAGGAAATTTATTCTCCATTTTCAATGACCAACTGCAAAGAGCACAAGTTATAAAGCCACCAAAACAGAGGGCTGTTCTGTTCTTATAGAACTCAGGAGGCAGATCTTAGCTCCACATGCTTAGGCTCCTTGATTTTAGGCATAAATCAGTTACCTGTGTTAGTCCATTTTTCTGTTACTACAATGAAATACCCATGATTTGGAACTTTATGAAGAAAAGAAGTTTAAGCCTGGTATGGTGGTGCACTCATATAACCCCAGCAACTCAGGAGGCTGAGGTGGGAGAATCACAAGTTTGAGGCCAGCGTGTTAACTTATTGAGACCCTGCCTCCAAAAAATAAAAAGGTCTGAGGATGTAGTTCAATAGTGAGTGCAGCTGTGTTCAATCCCCAGTACTGGAAAAAAGTAAGATGGAGAGAGAGGAGTTTATTTGGCTTTTGGCTCATAGTTTTGGAGGTTGAAGAGCTTGATGCTGGCTTCTGCTCAGCTCTGGAGGCCTTGTAGCTGATGTGATCACAAGGTGAGACAAGAAGTCAGAGAAGGGAGGGCGGGGGGGACTTACTGACCTCTCACTAGGAGCCACCTCTTAAATGTCCCATTACCTTTTTTGGCAGTTGGGTAACCGGGGATTGAACTCAGGGGCATTCAACCACTGAGCCACATCCCCAGCCCTATTTTGTATTTTATTTAGAGACAGGGTCTCACTGAGTTGCTTAGTGCCTCACTTTTGCTGAGGTTGGCTTTGAACTCATAATCCTCCTGCCTCAGCCTCCTGAGCCACTGGGATTACAGCTGTGTACCACTGCACCCGGCAAGGTCCCATCACCTCTTAACATTGCCACATTGGAAACTAAGCTAATGAATTCCTGGGGGACACACTCAAGCCACATCCAAACCGTAGCAGTAGCCATAAAATACCCTTAAGATTTAAGTAGGCAGATAAAGAAAGGGACCATTTTTTTTTTCACCAACTCAATGTAACTATTACTCCAAATTTTAAAACTTAAACATGAAAACTGGTCAATCAGGGATCCCCAAGAGACAGATTCTGAAGTGGAGTGGTTCCTAGTTTCCATTATAAAAATCATGGGAAAGATGTGGTCCACAGCTTTGAGGGAAAGGGCTCTTTGCTAATTACCTGAAGAGGGAAAAACTCCTGGTGAGGAGCAGGTGAGCCTGGACTGGCTACAGCTGGGCATTTACTCTCAGTCCCTCCTCTCTCTGGGACATGGTCTCTCAGAAGTGTCTCTTCCTTGGCCAACATATTGTTGGGAGAACTCACTGACAGGAGAAGTAGACACTCTCCTGTCCCCCATCGTGCACTGGAGGCAGGTGGACTAGACTTCCCGTGAAGGGCAACAGGCCACACTATTCTATTCACTGTCTACTTTCCATGTGATTGACAAACCTAATTATTTAATTCCATTCTCACAACAGCCTATGAGATAGGCAGTGCTCTGATCCCCATCCCACACACGAGGAAACAGGCCCAGGCCAGTTAAAAGCAACAGCTGAGGCTGAACCCAACACTGTCTGCAAAATTGGGGTTCTGATGTTTGAGGACACAAGTCAGTGTACTTGACTGCCTACCTTGGAAAGCAGTTCCTGCTGGGTATAGCACCTGTCTGGTAGTTTAAAGGTCATCCCACACCTATAAGGCTACCTTTTATTTTGGGAGGTGGTAGACTGGGGTCCAGGGTTACGCGGCCCCACCCTAATGCCCAAATCCCTCACATAGTCAACTCTGGAAAGCCCCTGCCAGATGTCCAACAGGCCCAATTCTGTGTCAGGTACAAATACAGTCACACTCTGCATAATGACTTTTTCGTCAATGTCAGGCCACGCATACAACAGTGGTCCTTTAAGATTATGTCACATAGGGACGTCGTGGCTGTCTCAGTTTATGGCAGTACACTTCCTGATGTTCACACAATGAAACTACCTAACAATGCATTTCTCAACACATACCCGCCGCTGAATGTCACACGACTGCCAGCATGTGAGGCGAGTTTTCAAAGATAATAGCCTTCCACTTAGTGGCCGGGTTCCTTTGCTTGTCCTCTTCTTTCCCCAGCTCTTTTACCATTGCTGGCAGTGAGAAGCTAAATGTTCAATAATCTTAAATGCACTTTTGCTAGTGTGGAAACCAGAAACCAGAAACCCGGTTGCCATGTGTGTGCAGGAGGTGTGGCAGCCTGGTGTATAAGGAGGTGTGTACATGCCAGGAAAAGGCCAAATACACTTCAAGGACAAGTGTGGGGAGTCCTTGTCCTTTTTTTCTTTGTTTTTGGCCACAAAGATAAAGCAATAGCAAGTGTCAGAGCTGACAGCCTCGAAGATTCACGACAGTGCCATCAGAGCACTAAGGACTTACTGAGGAAATGGACATCGAGTCTTAGAATCTTCCTGTGTATGTGGAAACAGGAAATGGTTCCCAATTTCTAGATTCTCTTGCCACTTACTCCTTCTCAAAGTTGCAATGAGATTCACCCCAAAGTTACGATGAGATTCACCCCAAATTACAGAGTCAAGGTGATTTATTTCTATAATAAAAAAGTACTTTGAAAAATATCTTTGTTTTTCAAAAATACAGATAACTAGCAAAAGGATCTGTGACAGCTGTGAAAACATTCAGCTGCCACAGAAGGCATTTTTTGTTTCTATCACAGCTGTTCAGTGCAGGCGAGGTTTATTTTCCTCTTCCACTAAGCTTCCAAATTGAAAATTTTGGGCTCTCAAGTGCAAAATAGGGGCGGGGCTGTAGCTCAGTAGTAGAACAGTTACATAGCAAATGCAAAGTCCTGTGTTCCCTCCTCAGCACCAACCACACACACAAAATACTGCAAAACATTATTCTTTTATTTTCTTGAGTAGGCTGCCACCGTGTGGCCACCACTAAAAATGCACACAGCGTTGGTTTATTTGCAAGATCACATTCCTGAGCTGCCTTAAAACAAGTAGGCATTGCATGAATTAGATCCACCTGCCATGCAAACAGTCCAACTCTCAAGTCAGAGACACCTGCCCTCCCTGGCAGGGAACAACGCACTCCTGATTTCATCTCTCATCCCAACACGAGGAACATGTATTTTTAGATCTTGTTCTACAGACAACAGTCTCCCCTTATCCACGGGGGACACATTCCAAGAACCCCCGGGGGGACAACTGAAACCTCAGATGGTATACTGAGCCCTGCTTTTTCATACACGTACATACCTTGATAAACTTTCACCTTTTCACTTGAAGCAGTTGTCAGCTTCCTGGTCTATCTAGATTGCCAGCATTGCTACTCCTACGCTTTGGGGCCCGTTATTAAGTAAAGGTCAGCTGAATACAAGCACGGCGGTGCCCCTACACTGGGTCTGATGCCCAAGGCAGCTACTAAGAGACGAGTGGGTGGGCGGCGCATACAGGGTGGATGGGCTGCAGGATGGGGTGACATGTCCAGGGCGGCATGGAGCGGGAGGTGGAAGACTTCATCCCAGGACCTGGAACAGCACTCGATGGGAAACACGAACTGCTTATTTCAGAATTTTCCATGTAATATTGTCAGACCCCAGTTGAACCCAGATAACTCAGAACACCGAGAGTGCAACTGCAGCTAAGCGGGACTGCTGCAATGTACCATACTTTGTGTGCTCATTTTATTGAACTTCGCTTTGCATAAAATGCATGAGCCGAACTATCATTTTCTGAAATGAAAAACTTAAATATTTCAGACATGACTATAAAAGAGTAATATAACACACCTGGACATTGACGAGGGGAAGGAAAAAAATAAAACACGTGGCTCCATACATCTCCTGACTTTGAAAAAGTTCCTTAAGCTGAAGAGTCAACTTTCTTTCTTAAGGTATACAACTTCAATAATGTTAGAAAGTAACTCAAAAAATGTTGAAAAATGACAAATGGCTCTTATTTATTTATTTAGGTACTGGGGATTAAACCCAGTGGCGCTTTACTACTGAACCATATCCCCAGCTCTTTCTTTATTTTTATTTTTATTTTTTTATTTTGAGAGAGAGTCTCACATATTAGTTCCTTTTTTGCCCCTGAATTTCTAAAATAATTTTCTTTTCAATTGCTGGTAACCAACACTTAAAAAAAAAAAAAAATCCAACAAAACCCCGTTGTGATGTAGGACTTTACCTTGGTTAAGTCACAGTATGCCGAAAAGCACTACTAATTTACGTGTTGATAGTTCACTATTTCATGCACCCCAGTTTCATACTCTAGACACTCATGAGTAGCAACGTTTAGTTTCGTCTTTACACATTATTATTGAGAAGAAAGAGAACAAGATAGGCACAGAGACTAAGATGGAGATCTAGAGAAGAAAAGGAAGAGATTGAATCTTTGAAGGAGGAAGGGAAGGACAGGGTCTCCTCTACCTCCAGCCTGCCAGGGTGGAAGCTTCTCCCTCCCTTCCCCTACTCTCAAGGTCACATGCAAGGTGATAAACACTCCCTACAGCGAGGTTGTCACTCCATGCCTCTTTCTGGCACTTGAATTTGGGGTTTTGATGAAGAATAACAAAGGGAATAAAAAAATAACTTTACTATTAAAAAAAAATGAAAATGACATGAAGGTCCCTGGCTCTCCCTCCTTCCCCTTCCACTAATATACTGCACATATTTTTCTGATTTCATAGCTCCCACACATTTCTTTATAGTTTTACTTCATATATTCCTGTCTCATTGCTTTTAGACCTCCATAAATGGTGGTGTAGGCAATATACCCTCTGTAATTGGCTTTTTTTCACTGAATGCTATTTTAAGGATTCTTCTGTTGATATTTATAGCCCTAGGTTATTAATTTTCACTGTGTGCATATCATTCTGCTTTGAGCATGCCCATCTATATGCTCAACATACAACTACACTGATTTATACATTCACCCACGTGGGCACTGGGTCACCCTTCATGTTATTGGGTAAAAACGATGCTGCTGTCCTTTCTATTTCAGTATCTTAAAAGCATACTCTTGGATTATTTTCTAGAAGTTTTACAGTTTTGCTTCCCACATTTAGATCTTTAATCTAGAAGTGATTTTTTATTCAGAGTGTCAGGTTGGTATTTCTGTTTTATGCACATGTATAACTAGTTAAAAAAAGCATTTTTTAATTGTCAGTCCTTTCCCTATTGATCTGGATCATCTGCTCTCAAGTTGCCAAATTTGCACAAATCTGTTTACACGGGTCTTTTCTTCCAATAGTCTATCTAATTACAATAAGTGTACTAATTCACACTAAGTTGAGTATCCTGTATCTAAAATGATTATAAGTATTTTAAATTTTGGAGTTTCTTAGATTTTAAATTATTTGCACAGACAAGTTAGTTGAACATTCCTAAGCTGAAAATCCAAAATCAAAACTCTGAAACTTTTTGAGTATCATGTCAGTACAAAAAGTTTCAGATTTTGGAACATTTTAGACTTTTGGATTAGGGATGTTCCACTTATATATACATGGCTATGTCTCCTACTTACTATTTTTACAAGATTGTCTTGTTTTGTCTTTTGTGCTTCCACACAAACTTTTTTTATATATATATATATATTTTTTTAGTTATAGATGGACACAATGTCTTTATTTTATTGCTTTGTATGTGGTGCTGAGGATCAAACCCAGGGCCTCACGCATGCAAGGCAAGCCCTCTACCGCTGAGCCACAATCCCAGCCCCCCACACAAACTTTTGAATCAATTTGTTAAATTCTACAAAAAATATCATGTCAGGATTTTGATTAAAATGTATAGGTTAATTTGGGGACAATTAATATTTTTAAGATAGTATTATCCATGAACTTAGTATATCTGCTTTGTTTTCTTAATAACTTTCATCTAAATTAAATCATTACTTTCAAAAATTTACATATACTTTTTGTTAATTTCTTCTTCTCTTTATATTACTGCATTGTCTAGAAATTCCAGTACAATGCTAACAGACCCCCTTGTCTTTCCTAATTTTAAATATTTCTAATATTCTCATTATTGAGGTTAAGAAACTCCTTTACATACCTAGTTTGAGTGGGTTTTGTTGTTTTAAAGAAAAACTCATAATAAATATTAGATTTTTATCAAATGAGTTTTCTGTACATACTATGGTAATAATGTAGTTTTTAATTTGATTTTCAATGTTAAATCATCCTGGCAAACCTAAAATAAACCAAATTCAGTGCTGTAGGAGCTGGGGATATAGCTCAGTCGGTAGAGTGCTTGCCTTGCATGCACAAGGCCCTAGGTTCAATCCCCAGCACCACCAAAAAAAAAAAAGGCGGGGGGCAGTGGCTGGGATTGTGGCTCAGTGGTAGAGCACTTGCCTTGCATGCATGAGGCACTGGGTTCGATCCTCAGCACTACATAAAAATAAGTAAATAAAGATATTGTGTCCATCTGCAATGAAAAAAAGATATTTAAAAAAAAGAAAAATAAATTCAGTGCTGTATTTGATTTTTTAAGATTTTTCTCATGATTATTTCATCTGTATTCACAGATAAAATCAACCTGTTAATTTTCCTCTAGCATGTTGTCCTTATCTGGTTTTGATACTCATAAAATGAGTTAGGACATGTTCCTTCTTTTTCCACTCACTGGAGAAAAGATTAGATTAGAACAATCTGTCCTTTAATTTGTAAATGCACCTGGTGTCTTTTTTTGTTTGCTTGCTTGGCGAGAAGACTGATTTAATGTCTTTAATGGAAACATGCTATTCAAGTTTACCTAAGTCTACTTGGTAAGTTCCATGGAAAGTCTTCATGTCATACCAATTTTCAAATTTATAAGCATAACAGTGTTCATATTCTCCTTTCTAAAAAGCAATTTTTATTTCTGTGGTTATATTATTGGTGCCCTCTCTTATTTTGGCCAGTGGGATGGCAGTCTTTTCCAAGAACCAGCTTTTGGCTTTGTTGATAATCTCTCACATATGTTTTCTATCACACTAATATCTGCTTTTAAAGACTCAACGTTGCTCTTTCTCTGACTTCTGAAGGGAGGTGCTTCTTTGTCCATCCAGCTCTTCCTCACTTCCTAGTGTAAGTGCTCAAGGCTTCATGTTTCTCACATGGAATTTACCTTGCTTTGAAGCTGGGATGTCTCCCACCGAGAGCTCATCGTCATGGACCCTTTTCTCTGGAACAGACATTGTAGTGCAGCCTCCAAAGATCCATGAGCCCCTATCACCAAGACCTTCTTTCCATCTAAGTTGACACCTAACAATCAGATAAAAACTAAACATTATAAGAGAAACCCAGTTCTTTGCTCCCAGATAGATATAACTTTAGGAAAAACGTTCTTTTAAAACTTGGCTTCTTGGCATCAAGCCACAATGACTATGAACCAGGAACAGCATGTCGTAATTAACCCAAATTCTCATGTTGTATCCTCTCAGTTCTACTCCTACTGCTGATGTTGTTTCTATGATGTGTTATTATGTTTTACTGGCCATAATTTCAGAATTTTCTGGTAAAATGGTTCAGACTCATAATCTTGATAACTCAGATAATGTAAAAACACTGTATATATAGATTAGCTCAGAGATATGAACTCAGATGGTTATTGTCCAAAGGGTATATAGTCTGAAATTTCATCTTTGAATAACACTTTGCTGTGTATTTGTATATTTTTGTTTCTTGCATGTTGCGGGTACGGTAGGGGCATTTACCTTTTTCTGTTCAAATTGGAATAGTGAAAAATTTAGTTAGTGGAACTTTTATGTCCTCAGCTACAAAGCCCCTAAATAATAAGATCTTGGTAATAATTTATTCATTTCCATTTTGGTGATATGAACTTTTCCTTTTGACTTGCAGGTCAAAAGGACAATGATGGAGATGAAGTCATGATTACTGAAAAAGATATTGCTCATTAATAAATCACAATCTAGATTTCTGGGTTCTACACTATACTGGCAGCTTCTTCATTTAAGTCTAAAATGAGTCTTATCTAGATTTAGATAATAACAGATTTGAGAAATTGAAACCTGAAATTTCTCACTGTGGTTATTTCAACCATTTCATGGGAGAAATGGACAATGTTTATAATGGACTAACATTCATCTCTGCCGATTTCTCTTTCATAGTCTCATATAAGCAATCTTACTAAAGAAAGTTTCCAGTTATTCGTTAGTATCGCACAAAAGAAGAGAAAAATAAAGTCAACATTAAATATCACTTCGGTGCTTCAATTAGAATGTTTCAGAAACAAATCCTTATTTAAAAAAATTTTTTTTAAAACAGCAATAAATAGAAATTGGCACTATCAAAGGAGCATCATACCTGATTTTCCAAGAAGTTCAATCACAGCTCTGGCAACAGGTGAAACGAAACATTCATGGGCATCCCCACGTACCAGCTTCCCCAGGTTGATATCGGTCACTCTGATCAAAAAAGAAGGGAGCAGGTATGTGAAAACCCCAGTCCCAAACCACTCAATAGTAATTCATGTTAACACCACGTTCATGTTTGATGAGAAAATATATTAAATGAGAATTAAAAGGAGGCAGGAAGTAAAAGCCAATATCTTCTTAGAGCAGGCCCCCCAAACACGTCACCCTACCCCTCCGTGGGTGTTCTGGTTCAGCTCAGACACCAAGGATGCAGCGCAGGGCAGCACAGACCTTCTTCTCACAACTGCAGGGAAAGGCACCCTGCTATCATGCCATCCCTTTTCCAATCTCAGACCAGTAAACTTAGAATTCACAGATCTGACCCTCGCTTGACTCAGTAGTGATCGCCTCGGCAAATCAAGGGGGAAAAATGAGTGATCACATGCTTTCAATGGCTTCTGTGCCTTTCCTTATTCAAATCTAGGAAGAAAGCCAGGCATGGTGGTACATGCCTATAATCCCAGTGACTCAGGAGGCTGAGGCAGGAGTATCACAAGTTGGAGGCCAGCCTCAGCAATCTGGCAAGACCCCGACTCCAAATAAGTGGTGGAGCACCCCTGGGTTCAATCCCCAGTAGCACAAACAAACAAAATAAAATTAAAAAATAAAAATCTTAGACAAAACATCCAAAAACTAAGACGCCTAAGATGATGGCCTCAATCTAGATTACTAACAAAATGAAGACAGTATGTTTTCCTAATTCTTTCCTTTTAGGGTATATTGGAAACTAGTGTTCCCTTACACCGTCAGGTTCTGGAAATTTTCTCATTGATTAGGGCTTCTTCTCCCTTTGGAGTGAGTCTACTGTATAATTAGATTTTCATGACAATATTTATGTTTTTTTTCTGGTGGTGCTGGGGATTGAACCCAGGGCCTTGGGCATCCTAAGCTTGTGTGTTACCACTGACCTACACCCCAGACCTCAGTCCCTGAGTCTACTCCCAGGCATAATGGAAGGAAGGAAAGGAAAAAGCCTGGGTGTCTCAGGGAGAGGGTGGCCACTCCAGCTGCTGAAGCAGATGCCAGATCTGGAGCTCAGTTTTATAAATCTGCTTAGAACCCTGTAACCCTGAACACATTGTGTTCCTTTTGACCAAAGTACAAAATACTTTTCTATATTGCCAGGTAGAAAAACGGGGGATTTAATCCCCAGGAAATGTGCTGATCCTCCATTGTAAACTGGCCCGTCTCCACATACCTTACGTCACACCATGATGTGAATCAGAGACCCGCATCACACAGAGCATCGATTCCCTGGCCTTGGGCTGTACCATTAATAAAAGTATTTGTTTTGTTTTTCTCAACGCCTGCAACTGAGGCAGAATATCGTACTGCTGAGGAATCAGGTCTCAGGTTTTTTTCTCTGGTCTGGTAGAATTACCTAGAGAAAAGTATTAGAACAGCAGGGCAGCCAAAGACTCTATAAGACAGGAATTTGTTCAACGTATATGACGGTGTACGATTATTTCCAAAATGGCTCCTATGCACACTACAAAAGGACCAGTGTACTTTCCCAGACACAGAACTTTTGTTTATTTTTAAAATATTTTTTTAGTTGTAGATGGTCACAATACCTTTATTTATTCTTATGTGGTGCTGAGGATCAAACCCAGTGCCTCATGCGTGCTAGGCGAGCACTCTACTACTGAGCCACAACCTCAGCCCCCAGATACAGAACTTTTGTACATAGAATTTTAGAACTTCTTAAACCTTTGAAATATTGAAAATGATTTTTTTCATCTTCCAGTGACAGTTGCAAATAAAAAAAAATCCAAAACAACAAGAACAACAACAAAAATAGGGGAAAAAATCACAGTAGAAAAAATAATGTTGTAATAAACATTGATTATTTTCTTTCACATTTTCTTACCCATCTACATCTTTCTCTGGTTTCAAGGCATTGAGGATTTTGTTGCTAAATAAGTCCTCAGAGATCTGAAGGGCAAGGCCATGCACTCTGCTGTCTTCATTAATCTTCAAGATTTCATCTATAATCTAAAGAGGAAAAAAAATAGTTGTATGGAAATAAGACCCAACAAAAGCAGCTTTATACTGAAAAATGGGTGTACAATGCATCTGTTATCATTTCTTTTTACTCCTTTTTGAAGACTTGGTGTAAATTGCAATGAAAGTCTATTTCCTCTTTTTGTCATGTTTATAAAAGCTCAAAAGAAGGTTGGCTGGATTTTTTAGTGACCTCATAGTTCTTTTCACTACTCAGTGCCAGAAAACAACAAACAAAAGCAGAGCTTGACAGTTATTAAGTTTCAGATGGACAAAAGACAATTCCCTGTCAACAGATATTTCAACCCAAACACACCACAGGTTTTCAGGGAGGACAGGAGGCATGGATCTCAAGGGTTGCCCGCTGGCCCAGCCACGCCCAGCACCTCACACACTGCAGATTCAACAAAAGCCACCTGACCAGGGCAATCACAGGCCCAAGGCCCCAGGCTCTCTGCATCTGAATGGCAAACAGGAAGCCTTCCCAAAGGCTTTTGAGAGAGAAATTCTCAGCACACATAGCTCCATTTTATAGGAAACACTAAAATAATTTGCAACACATGAAAATAGTTTGGGAAGCTGATATGTACTAGATGGTGAATGGCTAGGTGCATTTCCAAAGAAGTGACATTTTTCTTCTTTCTCTGTTTATCACTTTTCTTATGCCAGAAGATAAGATCCTGATTCATTTTACACAACCAAATCATTTGCTCATAAGTAAGAAGATTTTAGCTCATGCATATGGATCTCACTTGAAGGAAGTGTTGGTTAAGCATTTTTTTCCTATTGTCTAGTGAAAATTACTGTAGTATTGCTACCTAGTAGGCGAAGAAAATAATATTTGATACAGCAATTCAGAAAGAAAATTGTTTCCTTCACTCAGCTAGCTAGCTAGCTTGCTTGCTTTCTTCCTTCCCTGCACTAGGGATGGAACCCAGAGCCTCATGCATGCTAGGCAAGCACTCTACCACTGAGGTACAATTGCAGCCTTTTTTTTTTTTTTAATTTTATTTTGAGATAGGGTCTGGCTAATTGCCCAGAATGGCCTCAAACTTGGGATCTTCCTGCCTCAGCTTCCCAAGTAGATGAGTTACAGGTTTGTACCACTGTACCTGGGTGCTCAGTATTCTTTCACCCAATGAAAAAAAAAAAATTGGAGCCGGGCATGGTGGCACACACCTGTAATCCCAGCACTTTGGGAGGCTGAGACAGGAGGATCACGAGTTCAAAGCCAGCCTCAGCAATGGCAAGGTGTAGGAACATCTCCATACCTTCCAACCACTCCCTTCCATCCTTCTCCATTCTATGCTAATAGACTGTGTTCTTGCCAAAGAGCACCCCTTTGTTTGTGACCTTTGGATCTGATTGGTCCAAGAGTGTATTTAAGCTTCTATAGTTTCTAGAATAAAGTGGTGTTCTTTGCTTCTCCTCGCCCTGGCTGTATCCCCTTTTGTTCCAGGTATTTCGCCACCATCCAGAGGGACTCCAGGTCGTCTAACCCGGGGACCCTTTCTCTGTCTCTCTGGACCAACTCGTCGAGAAGCCACGTGGCCCTCCCCCACCCCCCATCAAAGGGGCAGCAAGGCACCAAGTAACTCAGTGAGACCCTGTCTCTACATTAAAAAACCCACAAAAGATAGGGCTGGGGATGTGGCTCAGTGGTCGAGTACCCCTGAGTTCAATCCCCAGTACCAAAAAAAAAAAAAAAAATGGAGGGTAGGGGGACCTGGGGATTGAAGCCAAGAGCACTTTATCACTCTTAGCTGATCATTCTTTATCTCCAATTTATTTCCCCCCTTTTATTTTTATTTTGAGACAAGGTCTCACTCAGTTACTGAGGTCAGCCTCGAACTTGTGATCCTACTGCTTCAGCCTCCCAAGTCACTGGATTTACGGGAGTGTGTCACTGTGCCCTGGCCAACAGATAGGTTTTGGTCACCTACTTTGCACTAGATCTAAATACAGGAAATAGCTGTAAATGAAACTGTCCTCATAAACTCCCTGTTCTCATGGGGACGCAAGATGCTTCTCTCATCCAATAGTAATATTATGAGCTCTGGGAGCGCTCAAATTGCGAAGGAAAACAAAGCAGGTTAAGGGGGTAAAGGGCTGATAGTGTGATGGCCATGACCTCCAAGCAGAGCTCAGAATGTAGTGAGGGAACCACTGCCGCCTATGCCAGGATTTGGGAGAGGCAACAAAATCAAAATAGCTTAGTAAATTAAGATATTCCTTTTCCATGTAATAACACCACATTAATTTGCTTTATCAGAACTTCACTCCAGAGGAATAGAGAATAAATGACTCCTTATCAAAAAATAAGTCAAAGGCTGTCCAGGACAATGGCAAGACGACTTAAAGAAATGCAAATTCTACTGTGGACAGCCGGCATTCTGCACAAGGAGAGCCAATTTTTTTTCTTTTTTTTTTTTGCATCTTGTCAATACTGGTATCACAGGTATCTTAATAGTTGTCACATTCTGAAATGATGTGTAGCAGAATCTATTTACCCAATATCCAGTTTCTCTTCTTCCTTAGTAACTAATCTCTGATTTCTGGCTGTGGTAGAAAATGATCTCAGGCCTTCTGGTATAAAGACTACATTTCCCAGCCTCCCTTGTGGCATGGCCAGGCAACTAGGACAGAGCCAAGACAAGGGGAGAATTGTGACCTTCAGGAAATACCCTTAAAGGGGGGAGAGTGGGAGTCTGTTCCTATCCTTCTTTTCCTTGCTAGTGACAACATTGAACTCTATCTGCGCTGTGTAATCCTGGAAAAGCGGGAAGGTTAAGAAACTAGCCCCCAACTTCTGTGTCCTGCAAAGAATTGCTTTTTCCTACAGGACTTAGGTGAGACTCAGATCACATAAGATATAGGCAAGACAGAGACTACCAGCATCCACCCTTTGTTTCATAAATGATTAGCTGAACTGCTTCCTCCCACTGCCCAATCAGAACAAAATGCATGCACAACTTTGCTCCAGCCCCTCTCTTTCCAGGTCCTTGAACCTTTGGTTAACCTCGGCCTGAGTAAGAAGACCTCCCCCGTGGAGAACAAACTGGCCTCAGGGAACATGGTTCTCTGCTTTGTAATTTCATCAAGCCATCCTTTTACCCCACTGCTCACACCTCTCCTCTACCCTGTTTATTCCTCCCTATAAAAGAAAATCCCTTTCTGCCCAACTCTGGATAGGATTGCAGGCCTCACAGTTACAGCATTCTCCTTGCTGCAATATAAGTGGCCCCCTGCCCCATCAGCAGTTTTACTTTCTAAGATTTCAGTTACTTGTGGTCAGTCACAGTATAAAAACACTAAGTGGAAATTTCCAGAAATAAACAATTCTTATAGTTGCATGTCATTCTGAGTAGCATGATGAAATCCAGCACCTGCCTCCTCCTTCCTGCCCACGATGTGAATCCTCTCTTTGTCCAGAGTGTCCACACCATATATGTTACCTGCCTTTAAGTCACTTAGTAGCTATCCGGCTTATGAAATCAGCTGTGGCAGAATCACAGTGCTTGTCTTCAAGTAACCTTTATTTTACTTAATGATGGCCCAAAGCACAAGGGTAGTGATGCTTGCAATTCAGATATGCCAAGGAGATGCCATAAAGTGCTGTCTATCTAGGGTGTGGGATCATTGGGTGTTTCAGGTATCCACTGAGCATCTTGGGACTTTTAGTCTCCCTTCCTCACTTCCCCCATTAGTCTCTTTCCATGTCTTGCAAGAATCGTTTTGAACAACTCTCTTTATGAAGTCTGGATTTATTCTTTGACACTGGCTAGACTGAGTATGACAGGTAGCGTTGACTCTGCCATCATGGACCAGGCAAATAAGAGTGTGGAGCAGCAGGAAGGAGCTAAGCCTCGATGACTGATGCGACCAGCCTGGCACTGCTGACTTCTACACTTCACTCGTGTACAAGGAGATAAATTCCTCTGCTATTTAAGATTCTGTTACTTGAGGCTTTCTATCCTATAAATCCCAACCTAATCCTGAGAGGACAGCCAGCCACAGGAGGCCCAGGCCCACTCGAGGCCTATGGGGTATAGCCCAGCCTCCTCACCACTGCTGATTGGGGTGCTGCTTCTTGCTGCTGGAGATGACCATGGGGAAGGCTGCTGGCAGAAACTACTAGATCACGTGGAATAGCGATAAGAAGAAACTATGCGTGTTTTTTATCAGCTGTCTCAAAATACCACTGAAGAAGTCCCAGAATGCTAGCCAAGGGGTTATGAATTTGATGGGGTGTCCCCCAAATGCTCCTATCAATGCAGAAATATTCAGTGGTGAAGCGATTAGACTGTGAGAGCTGTAACCTAGTCAGCCCAGCCTAGTTTGAATGGATGGACTAGGTGGGGTGTGGCTGGAGGAGATGGGTGGCTAGGAAGTGCACCTTCCCTATGGTCCCATCCCTTTTCCGCTTCCTAACCCACCCTGAACTGACCAGCTTTCTCCCTTGAGCCCTTCCCTCCCACGATGTGCTCCCTTACCTTGGGCCCAGAGCTATGGGGCCGGCCATTTATGGACTGAGACCCCTGAAACCATGAGCCCCAAATAAACTCATCCTTCTTTAAGCTGTTCTTTTAGGGTGCTTTGATCACAGTAATGAAAAAGCTGACTAAAATACCAGGGAGAAGATCCTGAAGATCAGCTTGTCAAGGTCAAAGAACCTGTCAGGACAGAGCCAGGACAAAGCCAGGTCTCCAGACATCCACAGTCTGATAATTTTACCAGAAGGTGCTGCAGTGGCTGAGGTAGCAGTCAGAAGCACAAAGCCACAGCTCAAGTCCTTAGAGAAACACAGTGAGTTACAGGGAGACTTGGGGTACTTGCCTTGGAGAAAAAAGTAAACCCTTCCCCATGAAAATTCAATCACAAGAAAAGCCTGTTCCCCCCACAACTAGGAGACACTGACAGGTTCCTGAGGTCTCAAGAGGAAAGAAGAATGAGAAGGGCTGGGCTGGAATTACCTCATCCTCGCTGCTGTCTGAAGGAAGGCAGATGTGACTGATGTTCAGGCCAGCCTGAAAGGAACACACGAGATCATCTGTCACTAAAAGCTTAGAGTGATAAGAATTATAATGAATTTTTAAAAAAACAGAAATAAAAAAAAAACCCAAAAAAACCAGTGATCCTCACCTCCTCAGCCAAATTCTGGTTTACTTCCTGCATCAAGTTGTCATCTCCTGCCTTAGGAGAGAGGGGCAAGGGGACAAGAGAAGGCAATGACATGAAGAAAGCATCTCAAGAAGGCACAGAACAACACAGCAACTAATTTTTGTGATTACAAATTATCTAATCACAGAGACAGTCTGGAAAACGCAGAAAAATAAAAAGGGATAGCTGGAATTTAGGAACATACCTAGACTTCTACTTTATGTTACTTTAAAAAAATATCAACACTCTGAATATTCTAAGGCATAAAAGAATGGCATTGCCAGGTAGCCAGCATTCCTCTCTACATGAAAACACACAGACAGGAGTTGAAATGGTGTGCCCTGAGTGGAAAGTCAAGGGTGAGCACATGCCCAGGAGGCCTAAGCTCCTGACCCAGCTTCCTGCTAAGTACCTTTCCCCATGAGAGGCTGTGGCGCAGACCCCAAAGAATGTAAGTACCCTGAGCACAGCTCTGTATCTGGAAAAGCATGCACTGGCGGATCTGGAAGCTGCTCTTCAGACACACTGGAGGCATGCCAAACACCACAGGGCAGTCCAACCGTTCGGTGTGCCAGCCTCTCGGCTTGGCCACCCCACCCCTTCCCTGCACCTGCCATCACACAAGGATGCCAGTGACGATCGCAGACAGTGCAACTGCAGCACAGCACTAAGGCTGCTGCCAGAAAATGTTCCTGACATGCAAGGCCCTTTTCACAAGGTAATGACTCCTGGCATGCCACGCTTACAGCAGGCTTTAAAAGATTGAGTAAAAAGATTACCAAGCACCCACATGCTGTCTGGCACCTGTCTTTCTCAGAAACAAAGGGGAGCTTTATTCCCAATCATCTCCAAATCATAGCTGATAAACATTTATAAGCACCCACAGGCTGCTTTAAATCCTGTGCTATGCAATTTGTGCGGGCACCTGCCTCCTGACCTCTGGGGCCACCCACACCTCAGACAGGATGACTCAGCAGGGCAGCAGCAGAGGATCAATGGAGCCTGCTCTCCCCAGACAAGAAGTGCAGCTGGTCTTTTGTTGATGATCATTTTCTAAAATTGAAAGGCATCGTGAAATAGCGGGAAGGCTTACCTGAATGATAGCAAGAACCGGCTGAAAGGTAGGGTTTTTGTCTTGCAATAAATTCAGCACTTCTTTTGAATTTTGAATGACTTCTCTAAATTGAGAAAGGAAAACAGCAATCATTTCTTTGTTAATGAGGAGAAAGAACGAATATGACATATCTCCTTACAAAGTTCGACATATGTGCTTACAAAGTTTGTTACTATAGGTGAGAGTAAGACAATGGGAGGAGCACCCAGGTACAGTGCATGGTGGGGAGAAGCAGGACAACAGTGCCAACAGTGACCTCAAGAAATCCTAACTGTAAGCTGGGCACGGTGGCGCACGCCTGTAATCCCAGCACTCTGGGAGGCTGAGACAGGAGAATCACAAGTTCAAAGCCAGCCTCAGCAATGGCGAGGTGCTAAGCAACTCAGCGCCTAAATAAAACACAAAATAGGGCTGGGGATGTGGCTCAGTGGTCGAGTGCCCCTGAGTTCAATCCCCAGGACCAAAAAAAAAAAAGAAATCTGAACTGTAAAAATGTGACAATCCAATTTGTAAAAATATGCAGAAGGAAACAAGCCAAATGTTAACAGTAATTTTCTAGGGGTGAATTTTGCATTCCCCAAGTTTATTATACCAAAAAATTGGGGTTTCTACTTTTTTCTTTTTCTTTTGGTATTGGGGATTGAACTCAGGGGCACTCGACCACTGAGCCACATCCCCAGCCCTATTTTGTGTTTTATGTAGAGACAGGGTCTCACTGAGTTGCTTAGCGCCTTGCCATTGCTGAGGCTGGCTTTTAACTAGCGATTCTCTTGTCTCTGCCTCCCTAAGTGCTGGGATTACAGGTGTGCGCCACCGCGCCCAGCTTGGGTTTCTATTTTAAGTAACCCCTTTCCTCCACCAAAGAAATGAGTTTGAGGTCTATGCAGGAAGAAAGAAAATGTAGATGGGCAGAGGATGGTGGAGACAGGGGCTCAGGGAGGGGGCTGGCTGTTGGACATGAAGTGGCACCAGCCCGATTTCCATTTCCCAGAGTTTCAAGAGCAATGTGAAGAGAGAGAAAGGGGAGGGAAAGGTAAGTTGCAGAAATGAGATGCGTCAGAATTTGGCAGCACCCCAAAGGACTCTCTGGGAAGAGTCCCTCCCTACTAGGGGCACTGTCTTCCAAGCCCAGGCCTTTGCTTTGTAGCCCTGGAGGTAAAAGGTGCCAGCCCAGGGTGGGCACACTGGATACATCTGGTAGGAACCAGCCTTGCTCTCTGGATGAGTGATTTCAGGAGCCATCTTCACCCATACAAAATGTTCTCACTAGCACACCAACAACAGGGGTAGGCCCTTTTTTCCCTCTCTCTTCACAACAGACCAAAGGTCAACCTTGGAAGTTCCCGACGTCAATGTCAAGACCATCTTTTTTGAACCCAGGGACTTGCACATGCTAGGCAAGCACTCTACCACTAAGCTATACCCTCAGACCATCTTCAGATGGTGTTTTTGGGCTCTCACAGGTTCTTACATGCACTTGATAGCTTTCAAAAACACAAGAGATTCCTGCAAGACCCCATCAGCAGTCAATCACCAAGAGCCAATTATCTCCCAGTTAGAAATGCGACCAGAGGGCACCGTAGGCCTCTGGTGGGTGGATGAGGGGAATGGGTGGTCAGGACTGAAACGCTTCCAAACTCACACCCCACAAGCCCCTGTACCGTCACCTAGGGCAGAACTGGAAGACTGGGTGGGCAGGCAACTGTATACAGCCTGTGACCATTTGTTTATTTTTGTTTAAACACTTGGGATAAAGCAACCTAAATCCCAGCAAAGTAGCTGTGTTATTATGTTGAATAAATGAGGCCATATGGTAAAGTTTGCAATCACCACATAGTGGGTACTACGACCCATCTGTCCGGTGAGGGGTGGTTGAGGCCCACAAGCTGTCCTGTCTCCCAGCCTGGCAAAGCTGCTAATTTAGGCCAGGTTTGGTTCTTATTTTTGCTCAGCCAGGGAAGACACTGGAGTGTGGGTCCTACACAATTCTTGGCAAAAGGACCATCCAGGAAGCTTGCTAAAAATAAAGGCTTCGACAACTCCCCCAACCCCTGTCCCCAGAGAGTCCGATTCAAGATTTTGGGTGAGGCCCAGGAATGTGCCTTTCTGACTGGGCATTCAGGATTCTGGAACACTGACAGTGGAAACAGCCAGGATTGGCCTCTAAGAGCACTGGCAGTTTACTTGGTCTCTACAAAGTCCAGCTTCTTTATCTGTAAGACAGGTGCATTCCAGGGGCTCTTTACCTTTTCCTTCTTCTTTTCTATTCTCTTACTTTTTCTGGGGGTGGGAGGGATACTGGGGATTGAACTCAGGAACACATATCCAACCATCTTATTTTTTATTTTAAGACAGGATCTTCCTAAATTGCTGAGATTTCAATAAATTGCTGCAACTGGTCTCAAACTTGGGATCCTCCTGCCTTAGCCTCCCTAGTCATTGGGAATACAGGTATGCGCCCCAGCTCCCAGATTCTTTTTTTTAATAATTGGATTTTTTTTTCTGTGCCACAAAGCTACCCTTGAGCACTAAAAACACTCATACGGATAGTAATTTCCTTAGAAACATCCAGAGTCTCACCCACCTCAATAAAATGAAAGGAACACTTCAACAGATAAGTCATAGGTAAAAAGCGATTTGACTTTTAAAATAGCTGGGAGAGTGAAAGAAATACGGGTGGATAAACACGCTCAACATTGTAGCCAACAAAGCTAATAAAACAAAACCACAATGTATCCAAAATGTTTCTGATCAGAGATTTTTCAGAAAACATGGCCTTGTTAACTCCCTCTGAATGGGAACAAGGAGGAGGAGTGTGTGATGCTAGCTGGACTGTCACCTGCAACTAAAACTCAGAATTCTAGTATTAAAGATACTTTAAAAATATTATAAGCCATCATCACTAGCTTTATTATTAGCTACAATTACCCTAGATGTATGTCCTTCCACTACCACCACCAGCAGCAACTCTCTGCCTTGCTGTGCAGTAAGCATGTTAGCAGGACAAAAAGCTACCTCAACTTCCCTTGCAGCTAGCTGTGATCCTGCCGCCAAAGACCTGGGGAGGAAGCAGCTGGTCACATTATTGAAAACTGTCAATTTAAGTTTATATTCCTGCATGCTAAGCCTATTTATTAATAATATTCTACGTTTCAACTTCTCAAATCTTTCCAAGGCAAAGGAGGTATTCTAGAAATATGAAGGTTTATAAAGCAGACTCTTCCAAAGACATCAGCAAGGAGATCCTGCTGTTCAGAGGAGGAATCCTGGGTTAAAGCAGCGGAGAGCAGTTTAATGTATGACAGTAACAATGACATGGCTGGGTACTTCCTTTCACAGTACTTCTATGTTCCTTTTCTTGCATAAAGGAATTCTGAGTGTTAGCCTTCTGGACAGCAGGAGGAAGGAATACAAAGGGGAGAGGACCCTGAACCAGCAACTTTGGCCCTTTTCCCTATTGCTGGCTGGGAGGTGGTGACACCAGAGCAATGGCCTTTTACCCAAAACTGGAGCAATGAGTAGTTGTCACAGGGATCATCATCTATGGTTTGTATGTGTCCCCCAAAGTTCATGTGTTAGAAACTTAATCTTCAGTGTAACAGTGCTGGCAGGTGGTTGGACATGAGGACACTTCCGGGAGTGTGTTCCTGATGAAAGGCTGACTTTGCACCCCATCCCTCTTGCCCTTCTGCTTTCAACCATGTTATGATGCAGCAAGACGGCCCTTGCCAGATGCAGCCACCTTGGTATTGGGCTGTCAAGCTTCTGGAATCACAGGACAGTTTTGTTGTTTATAAATTACCCAGGCTGTGGCCTTCTGCCATAGCGGCACAAAATGGACTAAGACCTCTGTTAGAGTAGCCTGGCCTATTTCCAATGTTATGCAGAAGCCTGATCTGAGGATCTTTTTTTACTGCATTCCACCACATCTAAGATAACAAAAGACACACCATTGTTTTATGAATGGCTAAGAAAAAAAAAATTCTGCCAGTTAACTGGGGCACAATCTTTTCTTAACACAAAGCATTTTTGCTCTAAGTACTGAATGAATTTTGGGGGGGGGGGTAGTGTTCGGGTTCAAACCCAGGGCCGCTCACACACTACACAAGTGGTCTACCATTGAGGTACATCCTTGGCCCGGCAGAAATTTTTAGACTTATTTACAAATGGAACATGTTTTTGCCATAAACCACCCACATATATGTATATACACAAAAGGAAAACAAACCAATTTGATTGAGGTTGTCTGAAATGTCACATTCAGGATCTGACTCTTAGGACTTTTTGATTTAAAAATATTAATGTATTTTTGTTGTTTGCTAATCACTGTGTCCCCCACCCCCGCCCCATATGATCACCATGTGTGTCATAAGAGCATTGGGGACATGGCATTTCTTAAAAGCTCATATCATTTTTGTCTTTGGTACCTTCGTCATCTTCCCGTTACTATAACAAAATATCTAAGTAATTTACAGAGAGAAAAGATTTATTTTGGTTCACAGTCATGAAAACTCTTGTTCAAGATCGGGCAGCTCACAGCTTTGGGGCTCTGCCAAGGGCAAGGCATGATTGTGAGAGTATGTGGCAGAGCAAAACCGCTTACTTTGTGAGCCAGAAGGCAAAGACAGAGGATACTCTGGGTCTCACGACCCCCTTCAAGAACAGGCTCCCAAAGACCTAAGGACCTTCCCTAAGGCCCCACCTCTCAAAGCTTCCTCCAACTCCTACAGCACTGCACTGTGGGCCAACCCTTTACCACATGAAGGATGCTCAACATCCCACGTGCAGCACAGGGGTTTCCATTAAGTTGCTGACACCCACTCTGCACGTGCTGGCACTGTTGCTGTCATGGTTATACCACATGTTAATGGACATCATCCAGAAACTCTTATTATTTCCTAAAATTACCTTAACAGGACTTGTCAACTGAAATACCACCACCAGGAGTAACAGTTCACTTACTGTACCTCTCAGGGAGCTTTTCCTTTAACTGTTCTGACTCATGTTCATGAATCAAGAGCCAACATCTGAGGCTCCTGAGTGTCTGCTCCAGCTTGACTTCTAGTTAGCCTCACACCAAGCTTTCCTCCAAGTCCTGCGGGGATCTTTTTCAGGGCTGAGACTTTCCACAAACCAAGCACATAACTCAATTGGCAGGTACAGCAATACCTATGACCAAGTTCCTACAGGTGCAGGCAATGCCAGATGCCACCTGACTGCCATCTGGCCAACAGCAATGTGAGTCTCAACCAGCTGAAAGACAAATACCAGTTTTAGAGATATTGAAGAAGTGTGTCCTAAATTCACTAGAGTACCTTAAAGCTCACAATAACCTCATGAAGTTGGTGACTGCCATGGTTTGGATCTGGACTATCCCCAAAGACTTGGTCCCCAGTGCAGAAATGTTCAGAGGTGGGGGCTTTCAGGAAGTGACTGGATAATGAATGCACTGACGTCATCAATGTATTAATCCATTGATGGATGCATAATCTGAATGCTTTATTGGAAGATGGTAGAAACTGTAGGAGGTGGGGCCTAATTGCAAGAGTAGGTCCTTGGGGGCACACCTTTGGCAAACTACATTTGTATGTCCCCACCCCCACTCCAGCTTCCCCAAGGCTCTGAGCTCAGTAGCTTTCTTCATCCACACCCTCTGTCCTGGCATTCTTCATTGGAACCAGCTGACCATGGACTAAAACCTTTGAAATCCTAAGTTAAAAATAAATTTTCTTCCTCTAAGTTGATTTTTTTCAGCAAAGGTAACATTTTGGTTTCCATTTTATAAGGGAAGACACAGATCCAACAGCTTGCCCAAATACTTACAGCTAATGTGTGGTAAAGTCATGTTGCAAAGAGGTCACCTGACTCTTACTTGTAATTAGATGAAGCGGTGACTCACTGGCAGAACACTTCACTGTGGTTTAGAACAGGAGCCAACAAACTAAGACTCACCAACTATTACTGTTATTTATTTATTTTGAGACAAAGGTTTAATTAGGAAAGCAGAGGCACATTCGGGAGAATGAGGGAGAAACTTTGTGGGTAAAGCAAAAAATACACATTCAAGGGAGAATGTGGACCATCTCCAGGGGGAGATATTGCCAACTATTACATTTTTAAATGGTTAGAAAAATAAAAATAAGGTCTTGTGGCCTGGGAAAATTATATGAAATTCAAATTTCAGTGTCCACTAATACAGTGTTCAATTTTGTTTAAAAAGTGATGGAAAATTTTGTTATGAAAGTATCTACATATTTTTTAATTTAGTCCTCTAAATCTAAAATATTTACTACCCGTCCCATTTTACAAACCTTTTGCACTCTGGTTTAGAGCACTGTAAAAACTAACTGCCAACTTAGTATGTGACAGTTCCTGGGCAAGGCATGTCCTACGTGTTCTCTCACTTAACTGTTTCATGGTCCCTTGAGCTGAGTACTGTTATTCGCCCCATTTTCCTGAGGAACTGAGTTTGGGGGGCCCAGGAGCCTAAAATCCCTCCCAACAACTCTACTCATCTTTTTTGTTTGTTTTTTGTTTTTGTTTTTTGTACCGGGGATTGAACTCAGGGGTACTCGACCACTGAGCCACATCCCCAGCCCTATTTTGTGTTTTTTTTTAAATGTAGAGACATGGTCTCACTGAGCTGCTTACACTGCGTCGTTGCTGAGGCTGGCTTTGAACTCGCGATTCTCCTGTCTCAGCCTCCCACAATGCTGGGATTACAGGCGTGCGCCACCTCGCCCGGCTAAGTCTACTCATCTTTAAGGCAGTCATGACTTTAAACAACAGAACACACACCAGCAAAACCCTCCGTTGGTCCCAAATCTTAATTCATGCACCATTTCACCATGTCTTGCATAGATCTGGTAATGGTTAGAGACTGAAGAGATAAGTTCCTGCCCTGCTGGAACTTATGTGCCAGGTGGGTGAGACAAACAGAAAGGAGCCAATAAAAAAAGAGACAAGAAAGTTCGAGGCAATAATGAGCGCTATCTAGAAAATAAAACGGGATGACGAGGGTGGTGAGTTTGGCCTTCCAAGCTGTCTTCAGGCCTGACCCTGCGGAGAGGCTAGGTTGTGAACTGGTTAAAATCTAATGAACCAAAGTCAATCCAACGTTTGGACAGATGACAAGGTAATCCAAATAAATGGTTCCCTAACTCATCATCACATCATAAAGAAGCCTCAGAAAGTCATCACTGGCAAGGGGAGGGAGACAGAGACAGGCATGGGTTGGGGGAGGCAGTGACATTTAAAAATGAGGCTAGAAGCGGGGCTGGGATTGCAGCTCAATGGTA